>JANDJT010000167.1:13117654-13131160 GCA_024331685.1 Stegophilus panzeri | reverse complement strand
CAGTTTAACTGCTCAGGACAAACAAGGGACTCATGAACAACTCTCACAAAACATAAAAACAGTCGTTGATCATCCAGCTAACGACACACGGGATTAAGTAAACTTTTGAGCTGGTTCATTTGTGTAAATTCAGTTAGTATTGTGTCATGTGGACTAAATGTAAACATCTGTTATGTGAAATAGCTTCTTCAGGGCAGGACTAAATAACAAACAAAATGCAATTTTATATGATCCCGCTTTCTTTTTTATTATTAACATTTTGCAGATTCTACAAGGTGTATGTAAACTTATGACTTCAACTGTAAGAGTAGATGCAAGATGATATTAAATACTGTTATGTTAATATTTGTCCCTTCAGGTCACTATTGTCAGCTACACCCTGGACATCCCGGATTATATCATGGGCATCACGTTCTTGGCAGCGGGCACCAGTGTGCCGGATTGCATGGCTAGCCTGATCGTAGCTCGCCAAGGTACACGATAACTATGAATCTAATCCTTGTCTTCTTCTCGTTCTAGAAGTATTGTAGACGTAGCATTACAGATATTCACTTAAACGTCATTAGTTTCGTTACTGGAATAAAGCAAACGTCTTTAACTGCACTGATCCGCTGAGCGATGATTACGATTGCAAAACAGTATATACAACGGTAATTATTTATTGTTATAAGATGTATTTACATTCACATGTGATGGATGGCAGAACTGCTATTTGGGCTAGTTTATTCTGCACACTGTGGGTCTCCCTGCCGTGGGGTAATCAGTTACAGCACAGTGATTGTGGCTCCAGAATGATAACACTGTGATAAATAATAGGCATTCTGCTACACTCGACAATCCTTTATTGTGCAAAGAAGACTTTATAGTCTTTAATAGTCTCAGTTTGTTCATATCAGTAAGGTCAGTGAGTGGAAGGGTCTGCATGTGGATGAAGAAAGCTTTTTGAACCTTAAAAAAGGCCAAAAGCCTTCCCCCACCTCACTTTTGCTACCTAAATCTACACAAATAATCTCATAGCTTGTAGCAGAGCAAAAAGTTCAGCTAAGACGAACAGGAACAGAACTTGAGTGTTATATAATACTGTGTGTAAATATAGTGTAATATCAAGGGAGCAGGAAAGTCTCGGATGAGTAGAAATACAATTTATTAGAGTGTTTCTTTCTTTTGTGTGTGTGTGTCAGGTATGGGAGACATGGCGGTATCTAACTCAATAGGCAGTAATATATTTGACATCTTGCTGGGTTTGGGCTTCCCATGGATGCTCAGAACGCTGGTGGTCGAATATGGATCATCGGTGAGCACACCTTCGCTTCTTTTAAGAGCTGGGGCATACTTGTGAGTTGTTTAAACAGCTACCAATCCAATTCTGGGTGGAAGGATATGAAAAAAATATTGTGGCTGTTATTCCTGTGTTTCTCATCCAATGTTCATGCACATCCCCTTAACCCAAACACAATCGAGCAGCTAAAACATGTTCAATGTCTCGATTTTACTCCTGTAATTTTACACTGAAGCTACTTTACATTTTCATTTTTACCAGAACTACTACTTTATATACCGCTGGCATAAATCTTACACACATATGCTGGATTATAGAGTAAAAAATCGTAACAGATTTCATTTATCAATCTTTTAGTAAAGCTATGTGTACATGTTTGCGTAAGACAAACCAAATTTTCAAACACTGATTTTTCTTTGTACTCGCATGTGTATGTTGCTCACCCGTAAAAGTGAAAAGCGCGTTCCTGGCACAGCTCATTTGCATTTAGTGACGCCCACAAAAGTCATAAAAGATCCGAGAGCTGCGAGAGAGCGAAATGAACAGTGAAAGAAAAGGAAGAAAGGCGGAAGTGGAAGATACTTTGACTTACTTCTATGGCAATACAATTATTTATCAGTGTAACAGCACCAGGAAAAAAAATTACACAGATGTTGAATTAGGTGTGACTTAAGTGAGCTGACATTTAAATGGAGGAAGAAAAAACAAATCCAAACTGTACTCATGGACACCAAACACATCCCACAGTGAAACTGCTATTTATAAATCGTTTTAAGTGTCTGAGACGACATGCGGGAAGTGTTGCACAGCATTAAAGGAAGATGCAGTGACAATCAGAACCGATTTACAACCCAGCTTTCATCCTCTGAAAAAATTCATACCGGTCTTTAAACATGTTTTACCTCATGAGCGTGACCTCAATCTTCCCTCAGCTGAGGCGTGTGTTTATGCAGACAGACCGGCTCATCCATCTTTTAAATGGTGGCATTTCTTTTGTTATAACTGAGTGATCATTTTTATTTGTCTTAATTTATGGGTTTGTGTTATTTATGTTCTTTAATTAATGGCGATAATATAAAATGACTGTGCTTCTCGAGATTTTCTCAATGGTAGTGCTAGTCCCTGTCCTAATGAACTAGCATGAGGATGTGCTTTTGTTAGAGACTCCAAATCACGTCTATAAGTGGCTCAGGATGAGGGCTAAATGCTGTAAATATAATAAAAATAAGCTTTTTTTTTTTTTTTTTTTTTTTAAAATAAGAAAAAAAAAGAAGCTATTTAAAAATGTCAACTTGACAGTATATTCCATATACAGAAGCGCAGTAATCCATGTAAATGATATGATTTGACGTCAAACAAGTCGAGGTCTTCCTGGGAGTAAATTGACACACACTCAGGTGCACAAGTAGGATATGAAAATTTTTCGGGATTATCATGAATACCGAATTTCTTGTGTAAACGCTCATAGGAAAGGTTTATGAATAAATACGTCCGTATCCAGCTTAATAAGTGAGACACAATGTTGGTATGTCTTTAATGGATTAATTGAGGATGACCCCAGATGAACAGCCTAAAGATCATTGAGGTTACTGAGGATGGCTTTGGAGCACGATTTATATGAACAGTTATGCTAGCTATGATAGCTTTGCACTCAAGTCTCCATCAGTAAACAGTGGATCAGTTCAACACAATAGACTTCATGTGAAAACTGTAATGATTTTCCTGGTTACACGATTGCACTACATTTTTTGATATAGCTATTTTTTTCTGTCACTGTTTCTTTTCCGTGTATTGCCAGGTGTTCATCAACAATAAAGGTCTGGTGTACTCGGTTATCCTGCTACTAGCTTCTGTCTTCCTCACTGTGAGTAACCCTTAGTCTTACACCCATACACCCTAGTTTTACTGTAATTAATGTCTTTTCATTGAGTTCTGTTGGGGAATTAAAAGAAATGCTACACATATCCCTAAGCTTAACCCTACCCTTAACCTCAAAGTCAATTTTTTTGTATTTATTTTCCGAGGACTATCCAAATGTCCACAATAACCTCCACATACTTCAAATATATTCAAATATACTTTTTGAATATTTTGAGAGAAAAAAAATTGAATCCAAGTGTTTTGTTGTGCGCTTTCTCATGCGTCCAGGTGCTGAGTGTTCACCTGAACGGCTGGAAGCTGGACCGGCGTTTGGGTTTGGGCCTCTTGCTGCTTTACTCAATCTTCCTCCTCTGCTCCATCCTCTTTGGGCAGCTTTAAAAAAAAAAACAAACTCCTGTACATCCCAACTTCCATCCAAGTCCACCAGTCAAACCAGTTTATTTCTCGTTTTGAGTTTTGATTCATTCACACTGGACATGGTGTTAACCTGAGCTGAATCTCAGGCCAAGCAGAGACAGTGGAGGAAACTCAAGAGGGACGGACGGACTAATAGCTCAGAACGAAAGATCCCGAAGCCGCATCTGTCCGGACGACAGATGCAGTTACACTGTACATGTACAGCTTTGTTTTTTTTTTCAGTTCACACACTGAATCATTTCAAAAAGAGTTCCACTTCGTCCATAAAAGCACCGCTGCCTACTCCTGAGCAGATAAAACAGCAGTAAAGGTGATCGTATATCATTCTGAGTTTAAAGTTGTAGCATTGCTCATAAAAACATCCACCTTGTTTGTTGTGGCTGCGCGTTTAGGAACGTGTCCGTATGAAACAAATCAGCCTGGATGAACAATGAAACAGCCTCGGAATCACGACACGTTTAGATTCGCTTTTATTCATTCAGAAGATGCTTTTATCCAAAGTGGCGTACAAGTGAACTCACAACATTGTAGGACACAACTTTAACCACGGATATGAAACCAGTAGAATGAGACCTGAAAGCATGCCGAGGAGCCAGTTGCACCAGACGGACGCGAGTGTGATTGGAATTTTTCCAAAACATAGTAGTGCGTAGAGTTATCGTAGATCAAAATGTATTGTGGCGTATTTCACCATAACCGGCCAATCAGAAACATGATTCGACGCAAGATGGGTCAAGAAGCAGGGAAGTGAATCTGTTAATATCAGTTTGATGCCGTGTTTATTTACATGCTCCGATGCCAACATCTTATACCTGGTGCTACTTCATAACGTCGGTCTAGCCTAATGTGCGTTCTGTCGCTTATTAAACAGTGATGACGGCGATCTGGAGGTTTTTCACAGACTAAAAATGACAATCGAAGCAAAAATATCGATACAAATAACCTGAATAAACATCTTCAACATCAAACTCCTACTACGAGGGGTTCATTACTAGCAGAGAACACTAGCTAGGTGAGAAAAATGTCTAGAGACAATGCAAGGTGAGTGAAAATGCCCAGCACTTACCCAGTATGTTCTTGACAATCAGCCACTAACGGTCTTTGGCAAACAGAGAATCCCGTGTAATGGAAGAAAAACGTAGCCAAACGTACCAATGGACTTTTCCACAAACGTTGAACAAAATCCGCTCTTCCCCACTGCAACCAAACTCAAGCCAACGTAACTCATGTAGCGTAGCTAGTTAATTCATCAGCACTTCACTGGAAATCAGCTAGCTAATGTTATAAAGAACAAACCTAGTAGCCTAAGTGTGTGAACACTTGGGAAACATAAACAAAGCTAAATTAAATGTTCAAACACGTGCCTGATAATTCATTCATTCGAAGTAATTTACTCATTTCGTTAACAGTTCTGGTATTGATTAATATCAAAAATACATGTTCTTGATCTGAGAAAAACCAGATTGATGCATACCCATAGAAAAATGGACAGAAACAATAGCTATGTTTCCATCCATGTATTTTTATGTGAATTTTGGCATAAAAAAACAAACAAAAAAACACGCTGGCTGAAAACTCCAGATGCGAATAAAATCTCCAAAATGTACATAAAATACTTATGCGCTCATTTGAGATGGGTCATTTTTTTATTCGGTAAGAAGACATGAGCATAAACTACTATAGAAACATATTTACTGAATAGATTCCTCGAAGCGCATTTAAAAAAAAAAAAAAAAAAAGTCACGTGACTTTCATGTGATTAGATAATCGGCTTGATTGGTATGTTTGGATAGACGACTTTGCACCAGTTTCCCCAGAAGTGAAGATTTTGTTCTCTTGAACACGTGGGATAGAAACCGTGCTTTATTCGCAAATGTTTTACGCGCTATAACAATTTTTCGCACAAGTTAAAATTCGCAATTTGGATGGAAACATAACTGATGATGTGCTTTTTATAATAAAGTGGTGGTTTTTATTTATGGCTAGCATTGCACCTACTAGGGGTAGGTGTGGGTTTTAAGTTATAAATGAATATTATAACGTAACAGGGAACAAACATTTTTTCACTGAACGTAATTGAAAACAAACAAACAAAAAAATCACTTAACCGATTAATCAAGTTCTTTTTTCCATTGCAGTTTGATTTCAAAAAGTATCGCCGAAACCTAAACATTTTCCCAATAGACCGAAATTCTTAAAAGTATTTTCCCTACAATTCTAGTAAAAGAAAATATTTGTTAAAAAATAAATACACATATTTCTGGTTAATTGCATTGTTTGGGTTTATTTATATCCTAGGCTTCCTATAAACAGAGTAGGCTATCAGATGTGGTTAATGTGTTGTTTTATGTAGCACCGTGGTCCTGGAGGAACGCTGTTTCCTTTCACTGTGTACTGTACCAGATGTATATGGTTGAAATAACAATAAAACCACTTGAACTTATGTAAATAACGTTAATATCGGTTCTTTTATTTCATTTCCAACTAATATCGTAATGTAAATATCTGTTCCGAACAAACCAGAATGAAAAGTAAATCGTTTTGAATCCCTGCTTGGTAAAACTGCTCATTCAGAAACCTGTTCATTTTTAAAAGCCTAGTTAGTCAACTCAAAAGATTGTAGGCCATTAACATTAAACTTGACTACGATAGCGCTTACTTCCGCTGGTGCAACCGGATGCAGGTGTTTATTGTATAAATGAAGAGAAGTGGTTTCAGGTCTTCTGCAGAAGTTCACCTTTTGCGTGCTGTAATTTTTTCCTCCCCAGTAATAACTCTGCGTGTTGACTCATGCATGCACCTGCCAGGTAGAAACAGCTCATTCCGCTCCAATCTCTCACCTCTAACGTTACGATTACTTCAAGTTGTGTTTGTATACTGTACGTAATCTTGTGTTCGTAAAGTAACTGTTTTGCACTGACTGTAGCAATACTTCAGAAGTGGGGACGAGGACGTCCCCGTGTGTTTCGGATTTTATTAGAGTAACTAGAGCTACAGAGATTTGACTAGTAGCATTTCCTGCACAAAAAAAGAGGCTCGTGGTTTGTTTTTTTCTTCTTCACAGCTTTGAAACGGATTTTTAGGAAACATGACGTGAACTCTTTGGATTTTTAGCATTTCTAGAATAGCACTGTTACTATTTAAGTTTTTGCAGTGAGCGTCACGATGTTTGATAAAAAAAAAAAAAAGTTTGTACGGGTTTTGTTATCCTGGTTGTGTATGTTTAGGTACGATCAATGTTTATATTACCGAGATCTTTAAATATATATATATAAGTGTGTACATTAAAAGTAAACACAAAAAAAAAGTCTTCTTTATTGTTGCTGAATGTTTACTAAAAATAAAATTGACATAGTTTTATAAAGAGCAGATGCCAGAACCTAGATTTGTGATGGTTTTTAATATTTATAAAGATTGAAGAAAACCGTATAAAGTATATTGATATAGTGTGACTTATGTTTTAGGGCATGTTTTTTAACCTGTGTTTGATGGACTGTGTCCTTCCAAATATCTTACAGTAGGCTATGAGTTATCAATCGGTCAACTATTATTAGTCGACTATTATCGATTATTATCCCCTTATTTGTCAGAATGTTTTCAGCAAGAATTGGATGTCTTAGTTGATGTATATTTATTTACAAATTATTTGTATTGTTTCTTGATTATGGATTGTACTTTAAAAAAAAAAAAAAAATTCCCTAATATATATACATATTATGTCACTCATGTTACCGAACATTGTTTCTCCACTGTATTGTCACGTTTATCCTCACGTGAAGAATATACCAGTCGGATTATTTTAAGCACACTATTATTTAGAAAAGGTTTTGTTTTGTTTTTTTTCACTCCCAACCTTGTTCTTTTTTTTTATTTTTGTGCTCATCTGTGAAAGTCCTCATCGTCACAGGCTTTAATGAAAGATTCAAAGATTCTTTCAAACGGTTTCATAAATTTCACTTATGACACCACAAAAGAAAGGGAAATGTATCATGTAGACTCAAATAAAGTAATTATTAGAAACCTTTGTATGTTGTTGAGTGCAATAAACAAACCAATGTGCAATAAGATTAGTAGCGTTTGTATATTTTTCTGAGATTAAACACACTAAATTAGCTTTATGGACAACATTCAGTGAGTGAACTTAAGCAGTGCTCAGTATGTGCAGCTCACTAGCTCCCTCTGCTGTTCACTCGCATGGAAGACCAGACGCTCCAGCTATGAGGCTAGGCTTACAGATCAGACAAGAGTGCCCCAAATCATTCATTTTCCTTATGTGAGACACAGATCTCAATTTTTCAAGTCTGATTGTTGCTCCTTTCATATGTAGTACCAAAATCTGATACAGATCTGGATTGACAATTCAACCGAGTTCAGTCCAGGGTGCCCTTAAAATGTCTTTAAAAAAGGTTTCATGTGAGACTATTAACAAACAACCAATCACTAAAGCAGTACTTCAACTAATTCTATTGTAGCACCAGTTTAACTATTTTGTCCTGACCTGCTTAGAGGTTAGCACAACCACCTCGCAACTCCGGGGTTGGGGGTTAGATTCCCACCTGATACGGGGGTCCTGACCTGATCATAGGAGGCTTATATTTAACTGTTCAGTAAAAAGGGCAAGTTCAAAGATAAATGACATTACATCCAAAACACAAGTCTGTTAATGGAACTAAAACTATGTAATAAGTTGTCACGACTATGGGGAGCAAACTGCTGAAAATAAATTAAGTTTTATTTTGAAATAACTAAAACCACATGATCTTATTCCATCATTATTACTTCAAAATAATACTGAGTTAACAACTATTTTTTTTTTTTAACTTATTTTCTGAGCTTTTTATTCTATGTAAAGAAGAACTATTTTCCAAATATTTTAACCAGACTTGGTAACTGGCAAAGCTTCGATTTTGCCATAGCACCGTATTAGTATCGAACATTGTGATACTAAAAGTTTGTATTGGCATCGAAGTCAAAATCTAGTATTGTGACAACCCGTAACACTGACTAGAACAACAAATATTTTAACTTTTGTTGTTTGTTTGTTTCTATGAAGTGTTTTAGAGCAGTCTCATGTTACTTGAATGTTTTATACAATGGGATGGCATTTTTTGGGTGTATACGCGCATGCTTATAAACAGATAATGTGCTTTTTAGTAATTAGAATAGGTAAAAATATCTATATCCCACATCAGCCTTTATTACAGGCATCTCTGATGATTGGCTCATGTAGTGTAGTAATGTTACAATTTTTGTTAATAAACAATTATAAACTTCCCCAATAACTACACTTACAGCTATAATGATACAAATAAGATGAAAGGAAAGCAACATTTATACTTGTTGATATTAGCATTTTGTGGCTTTAATGCTTTAAAATATCCATTATACTCTTGATACTTTAGTAGTAAACTAAACTAAGAAAAAAAGATGTAATTTATATAAGAACTGACTTCATTTCTGCACTACAAAACGATACCCAGTCTGTCTGTCTTTTCAGCAAAAACCACTGAATCAGACATTTTTAGTTCCATTTTGAGCCACTTTCGATGGGACACTCTAAATGATGAAACATTTTAGACACATTCACATTACAAACTAGAGACACGTGAGAAATGTCGTCTTTTTTTTTTTTTTTTTTAAACTTAGATTTGGTTTTATTTGAAAGTTAAGGTTAATCCCATGCTGTGTTTCAGTAAGAATACAGATGGTGCGTGTTGGCTCCGATCAGAATATCCAGTAGTACAAATCAGATTCAAGTTACACATACCGAACGGGTGAGGAGAAAACGAGAAAGTTCTAGAGAGCAAGAGAGAAATGGGAGCATGAGAAAGGGGGTGAAGCTAAGGCAAAGAAATCTGAATCTGAACCAAGTTGAACAAAAATAATAATAATAATAATAATAATAATAATAATCATCATCATCTGAATATGAGTAAAAGCTGAGGAGTTCCCCTGGGGTCTTTTTCACCCCTGATTAGACAGGAGCGCGTGTTCACATACACGCTGGAGCGACGTTCTGCATAGAGGCCAGTGTTCGCAAAGCAACAGGAATAGACTGGCAGCAATGGCTCCGAGAGCCTGCTTTACAACGGGCACCTAAAAAACTGAAGAGGCATCCCTTTAAAAACAAAGCAGAGAAAAATAAATGCCCTTTGCAGGGTGTTGCATCTCCCAGAAAAGCCAGCTGAGATTTAGCATCCCAGCTGCCATGACACAGTCAGCAATGTGTGTGATTACAGAAGCAATAACTCTGCCAATCACGGAACAGAGGCAAACGATGCCGTACCGCTACCGCGCGCTCAAATAAAAGCAAAGTGAGACATAAAATAAGGCCGTACACAGACGACATTCGGCGAGTTTAATACAAATAAATCAGCAGGGGAAGTTCTCCACAATGCCTATTCACTCAGGAGGTCAATTCATGTGTGGATCTGATAGTGCCAAGTTGAAGGGTGGGTAAGGGGGGGGAACATTTAGAAATGCCCAGGGAGTAACCCAAAAGAGCAGAGAGCTAAACTGACATACAGGAGAGAAAAGAGTGAGTGTTGGGGGAGACGGAGTGACTTCAGAGCTCTTTCGGTGATACCATGGAGACCTGAGAGGGGCAGGACCAGAGACTTGAGATAAGAGAGAGAGACAGACAGAGAGAGACAGAAAGTAGAGGAAAGAGTGTCCAATGCGGTGACGTCTCACTGGTTCTCGTCTTCCACGTCCTGCAGTGCTTCTTTATTCTGTTCTTCACCTGGGAAAACAACAGATCAGCTCTCAGAGGAGATTCACCAAAAATCCATTCTGATATAAAACACGCCCACCTTCAAATTTTAATTTAAAAAAAACTTAAACTGTATAAATAAATTTTAATAAACTGTCCATATTATTAGCAGTCATGCAGTTATCTAATCAGCCAATCATGTGGTAGCAGAACAATGCAAAAGAAATCATGCAGATACACATCAAGAGTGTCGGGTAATGTTCTCATCAAACATCAGAATGAAGGAGAAAGGGTCAGCACATTGACTGTGATCGTGACATGGACGTTAGTACCAGATGGGCTGGGTTTGAGTATTTCAGAAACTGCTGATCTCATTGGAATTACACACACACACAAGTCTCTAGAGTTTACACAGAATGGTGCGGGGGGGGGGCTACACCAGCAGAAGACCACATCAAGTTCCACTCCCATCAATCACAGAAAAGAAACTCAGGCTATCATGGGCACAGGCTCACCCAAACTGGACAGCTGAAGATTAGGGGGGAAAAACTCATCTTTTTCCAGTCTTCAAATGTCCAGTTTCGATGAGACTGTGCCCATGACAGCTTCCTGTTCCTGTTCTTGATTCCTGTTCTTGGCTGACAGGAGTGGAACCTGATGTTTCCACTCACCACAGTTGTAAAGAGTGTTTATTTGATTTACTATTGGCTTCCTGTCAGCTCAGACCAGTCTTGTCATTCTCCTCTGATCTCTCTCATCAACAAGATGTTTCAGCCTGCAGATCCTCAACTCGCAGGATGTCGTGTGTGAAAGTCCCAGGAGATCAGCAGAAATACTCAAACCAGCTCATCTGCACCAACGACCACGCCACAGTTAAAGTCACAAAGAGTCACACTTTTCCCTCCAATTTGATGTTTGATGTGAAAACTAACTGAAGCTCTTGATGTGTATCTGCATGACTTTTTGCATTTTGCTGCTGCCACATGATTGGCTGATTAGATAACTGCATGAATGTGCAGGTGTACCTAATAAAGTGGATGACGAGTATGTGTAACAGCTCATTATTACAGATTCTTCTGAATCTAAAAGCTATTTTCCACTGGACAGTGTGGTATGGCAAGGGATGGTTAGTAATCCAATCTCAGAATATTCCCCAACTCCTCAAGTACTCGTCATAGAAGCAGGAGGAGATCTCTGAAGGTTGTGTGGTGACTAGAACAATAAGGATGACTTGCTGCCTAGAATTGCACGAGTTATCGTCGGTACTACAGAGTTGTAACCAGCGTTTAAACGAGTCAACGACGAGTCCCTATAGATGAATTAAACTGCCATGCTAATGTGACTCGGATGGGAGAGACATGCACAGCGGCACAGATGACGAAAACAAGTTTCAGAACCTCAACTTGTGGAGGAGAGACCGACTCGGGAGAGTGAAATTTCAGCATTTGTTTCTTACCTTGCTGATGAAGACGGGCAGCGAATAGACAAAGCATGCGAAATGTTTTAGAAATTCCTACACTGTGAAAGCGACCAAATTTGGCTGACAATCACCACACGCGTGACGTTTTATCGAGGGTTTAATTGAACAATTAATTGTCGTGAAAGTCGACGCTGAATTCTGCGATTCGTGCAAATGAATCGTCTCATTTTTATCTAGCAAAATGTTGGTCACGTGATAAAATATTATCGTTAAACACGTAATACACAATAACCTTATAAACTCGTGGTACATGAACATAGTACAATCATCTCCCTTGCTTTTTCTCCCTACACACTGCATGCTGTTTCTGCTTGAATAAGCGAGCAGTTTGGGGGTCGTACAGTACTGAGCGATAACAAAAAGCTGTAACTCATTTTTGTGGACATTTTGGAGAAAACTTTATCCCTCAGACAACAACTCGCCTCCCCGAGTCCTGCTTGTTCAGCACTATGCGTCTCTAACGTGATTTCAGAATATGATATATGAAGCAGTGTTTGGAAATCATTCGCTATTATTCATTTTTATAACTTATAAAGAATGCAAGTATTCATAAAACAGAGGAAATCAGTCTGTGTGTGGTTTGTGTGTGTACTGTGCAAGCGGAAGGCTTCTGACCTGAAAACGTGAGGTAAATATCAGCAACGGTAAAACTTTACTGCAGGAAATTAAAAGGTTCTGATAACGTTGCGATATTGTCTCCTGAAGCTGCTTACTAGTGTATTTTTTTTCCATATTAGCTCTATTTCTGGCTCCAACCATATGCCCCTGTGTGGTACTCTTGGTTCTCTGCCAAGAGCTGAGTTCTCAGGGTCACTTGGCAATGGAAATAATGTGGAATCAGTGATTTGCTGCTGTACCGCATTGTCCTGTGGAAAACTACTATAAAACAGTGATAATGTACTGTACACAGATTGTCCTATAGCATGCACACACACACACACACCATATAACGGAGAGTGTTCCAAAGCAACAGACCGAGTGTGTTTTTAAAAAAGTGTCCATAAAGCTCACTCAGACACAAGGCGCTGTGTTAAATGTGTACAAAATATATAAAAATTCATGAACTATGCAAGGCAGTGTTAGCTGGAACTTCATTTACAGGCTGCGGGAACCCCACTAGGATTTCTCGGCCGCTTGCTGCTTGGCAATGTAACCAAGGCGACTGTGTGGCCAACTGCCTGACACCGATGTGTGGTGAGGAATTAGCAAGGAGCCAAACAAAGGCCCAGAAACAAAAGGGACTGGAATAGCAATCAGTGATGTCATACAACCTAGGCTAGCTGGAGCAAGACCTCAGACGAGTGCAAAAGTGTAGATTAATCTAATGTGAACGGGAGGAACACACTACCCTCGTGACGAAGCTTTGAGGACAATAAACAGATCTTCACTTGGCCACATACAGCAGGATGCAGTGTAGTTAGTAAGGAGCAGCAGGGGTGAGAGAAAAGGTGAGAAAAAGCACAGAAGAGAGATAACTTACAAAGAGGAGCTCTAGTGGGAAATGAGGGGGGAGTGGAGGTCCTTAAGAATCTACACCAGTGACATGGGGGAGAGAGCGAGAGGTTAAAGAACTGAGGAGCATACGTTATTGAGAGAAAGAGACAGGGCAGGAGAGAGAGAGAGAGAGAGACAGGGCGAGAGAGAGAGAAAGAGACAGGGCGAGAGAGAGAGAAAGAGACAGGGCGAGAGAGAGAGAGAGAAAGAGACAGGGCGAGAGAGAGAGAGAGAAAGAGACAG
>JANDJT010000167.1:13094392-13109562 GCA_024331685.1 Stegophilus panzeri | reverse complement strand
CCCAAAAAAAAAAAAAAAAAAAAAAAAAAAAAAAAAAAAACCACACACACAAGCCACGTCACCTGTGAGCTTACAGTGGAAACGTTAATGGCACAAACCAGAGGATGTTTGGTTGATTAAAAAGACAGTGACGGATTGTGTTCTTGCCCATCACTACGGCCCCGGCTATAGACGTTACTCTTCCACGTGGAAATGGAGTTTTAAATTTCTCCCAATTATAATTTTTTTTTAAACTGTTAAGCTTCTTTTTCAGTGAACCAAAATGCTGTTTTCATGTGGACAGAAGGACAAAAGGACAAAAAAAAGATCTCTGTATAAATGGGCAGGGCCTATGAAACACCTGTGTCCTTATTTCACTACATTACACCTGACAAATGCAAATCTGTCGCCACGGACAAGAGGAAAATTTAATTACAGTGGAAAAATATACTCGACGACACCACATCAAAGCTAGACAACAATGAATACCTCATTTAGGTGTGCTGGAAACTGGGACAAGACCAAAAAAAAAAAAAAAAAAAAAAAAAAAAAAAAAGTGGAATGTACCTCCGAGTCAACCACCTTATGTGTGTGTGTGTGAGATGGAGGCAAACCATGGAGATGATTCCAAGAAGCAGAGAAGAAAAGCTTTTGAATCACCGACACTGACGCAAATATGTCAAAGTTTTAAACTATTGGGCATTACAGGATTAATTGTTCCTTGTAATATCACGTGTGCCAAAAAAAAAAAAAAAAAAAAATTTTTTTAAATGTATTAAAATCCATATGGTACATAACAGTTTATGAGATGTCTTATAAACATATAAATCTAAAGCTTAGATCTGGTTACTCCCACATTAGAAGGGTTACAAGCTGTGGCTATTTCTAAACAGAGTGACCTTTAACCTTTCCCACTGAGCTTGTTGCCAGGCAACCCTCAAGTTGAGGAGGGGGAGCTCTTGGCCATTATGAAAGGCGGATCGTCTTTTCTGTTTAAGAACAGGGACGACAGGTTAAAGAGTGTTCAAGACCTCAGGCCATTCAGTAAGTGTCAGCACTACACAACAAAACCTATTAGCTTTAAAAAAAAAAAAAAAAAAAAAAAAAATGTCCTCTCATTAAGACGAGACTGCAAGACTGCAGATTCTCAGAAGAGAAGCATGACTACCGTTTACTACCACAGTATTTAAGATCAGGTTGCTTCTGTAAGATGTAATGGTGCTTCGTTGCTATGTGACACAGCTAGCTGAAACTGAAAGCCTAAATTTAACTCAAAGAAATGTGGCCATACTGTGGAGATCTTCTCTGTACAATTCGTTAAAATCAGAGCAGAAAATCAAACCTTTTGTTAATCATTATTGCCATATTGGCCTTTGCGATACCGACATCGCAGATTACGAATCACTCCAAAAAGAAAAACAAACTACATTATTAACGATAATAAACATAGCTGCGACAGCCGGCCAACGGGGTCCAAGCACCCAGAAGAAATAGCACCCCCGGTGGCCAGCAGAACTATAACGAGATCATAGATCAGAGGTCTTTAAACTGTGTGGCGCACCCAAAAAACTTGCGGGGATGGTGCAGATGAGGGGTGAGATGGGAAATCAAAAAATTTAACTGTATAAGACCTGCCAACTCTAGTTTTGTACAGGAGCACCGTATTTTAACATGGGAGTGAGCAAGAAGTTATTACTCAATAATACACCGTATTAATAAAATCAACATTTGAAGCTGGAATGATTGACAAATGTGTAGGTGGATTGAATTCGCTGATGTTAACTGCCCCTGGAAGCCCCTCCTCACAATAATAAGTGGGCCTCATGCGGGAAAAAAACGTTTGAACATGTCTACCATAGATATACGTACTGCTCAGGTTTTGTGATGGGTGTGCGAGTGTGTCCTGCAATGGACTCACCCTCCGTCCAGGGTGTCTCGTGCCCCAAGTCCCCCGGGATAAGCTCTAGGCTCCCTGTGTAGGACCATGTGTAGGATAAGCAGTATGGAAAATGAATGGATTTTGATTATTGATCATTTCTGTTGCGAAACAGAGGTTGAACTGATTTAAAACCCAAAAGCAAGAACACCACTGGCCATGTAAACTGACTGAACTTCCACTAATGCAAACTCTGTGAAACCACTCAAATCCCAGAAAAAATAAAAATAAAAATCCTGCCAATCTACTTGTAACTAGATCCAGCAAGCAAGCGGTGCCTACAATGTCGAAACACCTAAAAACATTAACAAAGTCCTTGCCCAGGAAATCCTTGTGCATAAAGTACTTTCTTTGGACCGTTCTTGTGTGCTCTTAAATCTTTATTAAAGTGATTACAAGAACACGCCCTTTAACGGTGTCATTTCTCCCTCGCTTCCTCTCTCTAATGGAGAGGCTGGTGGACTGCCAGCATGTTTTGCGCAGAATGCAGACAAGGCCCCATCATTATTCTATAATGCTCATCTAGGACCTGCTTTTACTGGACTAAATGCACAGGGAATACAAAATGACCAGCCAAAACAGAACAGAAACACCCTCCGCTAATGCTAGGACATGCTGCAGTGCGCTGTACGCATGAGCTCCTGGCCATTTCTAAAAAGGTAGTAGGCATGCACGGCGCAAGCCCAAACACGTAGCGAGGAGCTGATTCATGAGTCCGTCCCAGCGGAGCCGCCTATGTCAGACAGACAAATGCACTCTGAAGATAAGCAGTGGAAGCAGGGGGATGATATCATCGATATGGGAATGCGGAGTAGCATAACGTAGTAGTAACTCAGAGCCGAGGCAGATGCATAGTTTGTTTCATTGTGTGATGGCCCGAGTAACACAGTAAACATGCAGTGAAATTTGCAGTCTTTCTTGAAAAACAGCCGCTGCCAAATTTAAGACTGGTGACCAAAAATGTCCATTCTGGTGCAGTTGGAAATTTGGCCATCACTTAGCATTTCAGCTTTGCCTGGCAATATTGTAGTGAAGCAACACTGGAGAAGATTTTTGTCAGATTTTTAGCTACCTTACCAATTAGCATTTCTTCTTCTTCTTTTTTTTTTTTATTGAATTTTTTTAAACTTTGTGCTGCGTTACAGGTCAATGCTGCCAAAGTAGTTGTGCTACTGGTTGATGATGCAAATTCATACAAGTTCACCAAATTTGAACTCGACACAAAGTTTCCTGTGCAAATGACAGTCACGTTGATGCAAAACATCTCATCACAGCAAATCTGATCACGATTTCCTTGATAAAAACGTATCGCAGAAATAGTTACATCAATAACGGTGCTCCCAGACGTCCAGCTGAAGCTTCTGGGAGATGGGACGTACAAAGTCAAAAATGTGGATTTACACACTGCATGCTTCAACTAGTGATAGTGAGTCTTTACTGATCACATACATTACAGCAGAGTGAAATTCTTTTCTTCGCATGTCAGGAAGTTGGGGTCAGAGCGCAGGGTCAGCCATGATACAGCGCCCACGGAGCAAAGAGGGTTAAAGGCCTTGCGCAAGAGCCCAACAGGGGCAGCTTGGCAGTGCTGGGGCTTGAACCCCTGACCTTAAGATCAGTAACCCAGAGCCTTAACCGCCAAGCCACCACTGCCACTACTCGAACGAGTAAGATTTGAGACTGAGATCTTTAATCACGCAAAAACTGAAGAACAAGAGAACAAATGCCAGCAGCAGGGTGGAAATCTCTACAGTGTGTGTGTTCGAAAGAGTGTGTAAGGTGGTCTGACGTAAGCCTTGTTCTTGACTATAGATTGCATGGTGTGGAACGACATAGCAGGAAGGCAGGGGGAGGAAAGGGGGGCATCACCATTACACCACTGCACTGGAATTCTCACGGATCAGGAGCCTCCGACGGCATCCAAAGCACCGCAGACACTGCACCTCGTAGTAACAAAGAAAAGATGGAAAGAAGACGAGATGTCGAATGGGAGCCTCTTCTATCGGGAGGGTTCTTCCCCCCTTTGGAAAGACAAGTAGAGGGGAATGGACAGGATGAGCCTGTTTTGTTCTGAGCTTATGTAAGAGAAGGAGAACCACCCCACCTCCATTGCCAACCCTCTCTCTCGCTGAACTTTTCCACACACATGGGGCTGCGTTCCTCCTCCTGAGAGCATGACTGGCATGACCTCAGCTGTACCCGCTGCCTCCTGGGTTCCTGCCGACTGTGGAGAAGGGTCTAAAAAGAAGACTTCATCCACGTTCTCAAAGAGCACTGTAACGGAAGTATATAATGTTCCAAGCCAACGGCCAATGACAGTGCACATTTAAATTGATGGCATTTGGCAGACACCCTTATCCAGAGCGATTTACATTCAACAGTGGCATCTTGGCAGCGCTGGGGTTTGAACTCATGACCTTCCACTCTGTAGTCCAACGTCACCGGGTGCCAATCCATCACAGGGCTCCCACGTCTACAGGTGTAATTTTATTACGTGCTAAAATTGCACTCTCAATTATTGACGTACATCGAGAAATAAACGTTATATCAAAAACCAAACCAAAATAAATGTAATGCAAATCAGCACGAGCAAATGTGAACAGTTTTATTTTATATTTCATTAAATAGGGAGACTCCACAGAATTTAAGTACACTGCGACACTCGTATAAATCCAGCATTATTATTAAATCGATATAACGTTTATAACTTGAGTGAATAAAAGCTCGTTAGTCGACTGACTCTAGAGCTGAACACAATTGGTCAGCGGAAACCTGCCGACATGGCTGAGGGTAGTCGTGTTAAAATGAAACGCAGCGTAAGGTAAGGCGACGCGACACACTGAAAACATGGAAGTCGCTACAAAACCATGTGACGATCTGACTTTACATTTAATGACTTGAAAAGAATTCACTTATATAGCGACCCTCTTGCAATATCACAATCATGTACTCTGAAGAAGAAAAAAAAAGTGAACGTTAAACTAATGAAACTAACACGTTTTGTGGCGGTACAAAAACCAGAAGGAAGGGTTTGATTTACATACTGGTACATAGATAGGTACCTGCTAAACAGGTCAGACCAGACACCGACCCCTAAATACTTTATAGTACCAAAAATACTTTATTGAAAGACTACTTCTTAATCATTCTAGATCAAGGTCAAACATTGATCAATGCTTTTCTATAAAAATTTTTTTTTTTTTTTTTAAAAACTAAAAAATACAAGCATGTAATTTTCATCAGCAATCTGCTCTTATCATCTCTTCTGTACAACCTCTAATCACACCACTTTCTCTTCAGTGCCCTAGATATCCTAAAGTGACCCAACTTGCACCAGCGGCTCCACCTTTAATTTAGAGCAGAAGTCCCTCTACAGTTACGCATCGGAATCCAGAACCATCAGAACCCTGGAGTACATGAGAAACGAGGAGTAGTTGATGACTACCAACTAGTCAGCTAATCCAATACTCATTAAATACAGCCAACTAACTGAGTGGTAGAAAGTTTACCACTGAAGTAACGGTGACACGAAGCAAAGCCTAGGGTGCCGATACTTTTAAGGATCGATATGGAGAATACGGCATGCAAACTGATGCAACATAGATACAAGGAATCACCCTTTCATTGTGACTGAATCACTATCGAGTATGTACTGCACTATAACACGCTCTACAATGCGATTACATTACACACTAATGTAGCGAGCATACAATAAATACTTACACTATTAATACTGATTATTACTGATAATATTAATAAATACTGCACTATTTTTAACTCCATGCATATTTCCCGCTTTGACGCGCACATTACCTGGACAAGAAAAGTAACGGAGCTTAGTAACCCAGGTGCTTAGTTATGGTTCGACTCACTCGATGAAAAACTGTAGGATCAGGAACGCGTTACTGTATCGTGTCGTACCTGAACGTCCGACGTACGCATCCTAATCAGACTCTCTCAGGGACCAATCTAACTCTCTGCTACCTTCTGGTGCTGGACTTTGTCAGAGAGCTCATGGAAGCATGCTGCAGTTTGGTTTTTTTTTGGTAACGATAACATTAAAGACCCCTTGTTCTAGTTATATATGAAAGTAGTAGTCGAGATAAGTTAATTGTTGCCACATGGCAACACTGAGGGTCAAAGGAAACTAAAGGAAAAGTCAACCCTGAACAACTTGAATACTAATCTTAATAATGAATGCTTTAAAAGTTCAAGTTAAAACGGCACCAACCAACAAATTAGGACTACTAACCACAGGACAATTCTTTCAATGTAAACATATTTGTTGTGTGTAAAGGTGGACTTCTCCTTTAATTCAGTGTTTTAGGCCAGTATCTACCCTGATGTTGTTAACTCCTAAAGCATACAGGACGTGTGTTTATAAAGCAACCTCCACTGCACTGCTACACGTTTTGATTGACATGGAAAACCATTTCTCCGCAGTCTATTAAAAATAAATAGCTCATCAGCCAACAATGGTCTGATTTCTACAGCTAGTTCTTCCCACTAATTCGTGCCAAGTCTTATAAACGACCCTTTAGTGATGCCACTTTATCAGGTTAATAAAACGTACAGTTTAGGTGTATTGAACTCAGCATGCATGGCTAATTAAACAATAACGCTAGCCGTTATAAAGAGGTTGCGTTGCATTTTATCTAACTGAATTTACAAAGTTTGACTGGCATACGAGCTCGTATATATCTAAAATTAGGAGGAGGACAATCTATGAAATAAAATCAAATGAGTTAGCTGCCTGGGTCTAGCATTACTCGTGTCCATTTAAACGCAGAAGCTAAAGCTACTACATATTATTACGCGTTTTATGCTAGTTAAGCAAGTCACAGTGCAGTGCGAGTTAACCTTAACGAATTAAAGGTATAACGGTATATTCAACCAAATACGTAATTAATCTAAAGCCAAAAATAAACCGATAATAAGCCTTCTTGTTAACAACGTGACTCGGTGACACAGTGCTAGCTAGCATGTTGTTAGCCTGGAAATGAATAATGAATAGTTCATCTAATCTCAGCGTGTCAAAATGACCAGAAGCGTTCATTAACACCTGGTGCTTTTTAAAAATTATAGTATTTTGAACGGTTACAGTGTTCAGATGTGCATTTATTGCAAAGAATATATATATGAGAGAGAGAGAGAGAGAGAGAGAGAGAGAGAGAATAAGGCCTCGACTAAGCAGCGATATAGCCAGCACTACTCCCCCTCCCATCCCATTAATCATAACCGCTTAATAAAAGAGTCGCTCCTTCTCAATTAAAGACTCATATTATCATTTTCTCTGCATAAATAATATGAAGCAGAGTAGCTTGAATTGTTCACACCACATTCCCGACTCACACAGACCTTCCAAGTATTAAAAACATGACTTAGAAAGCGGCCTGTGAAGAAGCTAACGGGCTAACAGGAGAAAGTGTGGAATAAGCAGCGCGCGCTGCACAAACCTCGCGCCGCAAACAGCACTCGCACTTACCATCGTATCGTTCTGCTTGTTCGGCGAGTTTCGCCTGGTATACAAAGTGATCTCGGTCCATGGTGCTCTGGCAGTTCGTGACAGCGAAGAGAGGGGGGGGAAAGAAAGGCTCGGAGTTGGGCGAGTCTGTCTGAGTCAGTCGGTGGTTCCTAGCGGAGCAACACCACAGCAGCCGGGCTTCCCGCTCTACCGGTAGCTAACGCATCATTTTTTTCCCGCACCCGTATTCCACAAAGCCACGCCTCCTGCTATACAATTGGCTCTAAGAGCTCGTACTCGCGCGTATTCCAAGAATTAACAACCAATCAAATCATAGCATTGGGATATATCAAAAGGAGACGATCCATGAGTAGGAGGGGCTAAACAGAATACGGGTGGGGGAAAAATGTAAGTAGCTGGGTTCCAAAGATGGCGTCGGAACTCCATACAGGAAGCAGGCGGTGAGCTCAGTGCTTTTCCACACACGCGGCCGTGGTACAGCTCTGTTTCTACCCTAAAACCTGAAACCGAATAACGAAAAATAAAAATAATAATGCATTATATTATATACACACATGTGTAATTATTTATGTGTATATATAATTATTCATATAATAAGTTACCATCTTTTCAATTATCAATCAATTATCCTTACAAACGTACGGGTGCGAAAACTTTTTGCAACCAGCAACACCTCTGAGGTAAACATGTCATTTTTTTAAAAAATTATTATTATTATTATTAATTAAAGGCTTGTTATACAGTTTTAAAATAAAGACATTTTGTAACAGTTAAACAGCACTTTTACTGTTTAAGTGCAGTTTTACCTAGTTTACATTCCTTATGCTTTTTTCTAAGTTATTGAGCTTTCGATTAAACCTGTTAAATTAATTTCAAATTGCTAATCAATTAATAAGTAATTAATTAACCATTTGGGTGATGATGGTACAAGAAAATAATCATGACCAGATTCCATTATTTGGAAGTTAGTTTCCGATAACACCATATTCTGAAGTGTTTTATTATTCTTATGCCAAAATGATAATTTTAAAATGTATTAGCAAATGACACATTGTGCTTTTTATCCGTTTGTAGTTACATGTTGTGGAACATCCATGAGAAAATTTAGGTCCTGTTATCAGTTGACATCAGAACAGCTATTAACAGTGGTTCCCTCAACAACCTCTTTTTTCCCCTCTTTCTTGAAATTAATGAGACAAAATTAAAATCAGCTTTCCATGTTACCAGGAAACAAGAAAGCACGAAGTGCCCCATCCTGAAGACTTTCCTACAGTGAAAACCTTACTGAAAGTAACTAACACTGGAGACTGCTTCCATATAGGTTAAATAACCTTTGGCTTTTTTTTTTAAAATGGAAACCATATTAATGTTTTTGTTTTTCATTGTTAAATAATAACATTAGACTACATCATACAAGTCACTGTGAATGAGTTGTTAATATAAACCTGTGATTTGAATGACAGCCGGTGCTCATACCAGAGCTGCTGTTGTAGAGTATTAATCAACAACTTCGATCAGAATCGCTTCGGATTCAGCTGTGCTGTGCTGTGGTACAACAACTAGAACAATTCTGATCTCTAGCACCTTGTACATGTTTTCAAATTCAAAGACAACACACACAAACAAATCAGCTTTGGTAATATGTTTTTATTTACTAAGTATAGTAACACATTACATGCCCCATAATATGAAAATCTAGCTTTAATACAATTGGCACTTTCATAAGTCAATATAAACTATTTCCACTCCTCTTCCATGCAAGAAAAAAATGGAAGCAAAGCATTTTTATGTATAAAACAAATAATACCAAGATGGGGTTGATTAAGCAGGTAAGGTGCCTGCCACCACAATTCAATGTGGTGAACAACTTTTTACGTAATAAACTTGCGAATAACAGACCTCCTGGATGAAAAACTTCCTGATCACACGTTGGGAAGAAAAGTATGCATAAGGATGAAATACTGCTTTTTAAAAAAAAAATAATAATTACTGTAAACGTAAGTAAAACTGTATATGATGAATCGCACCAGAAGGTGGCTTTTCCAAGACACATTTATGTACTTTAACCAAATTATTAGTATTTAGTAAAATGTGCAAGACGACACATCAAAAACACATATGGGTAGTCTGAGACTTGCTGGAAGCTGGAGAACCTCTTTCCTGTGCTATTTAAAAAGAAAAAAAAAATGGTGTGTATATATACAGTATATATACTGCAGTGTACTTAAGTATTTCTTACAAATGCAGTAAAAGCTAGAAAAACTGGACGTTTTGGACAAAAGCAAAAACACTTTACTTGTTCTGCAGATGAAGGAGTTTTGTCCGAAATGTACGGTTTCTCTAGAAATTGTGTAACTTTTATTACATACGTATGAAATCAACCCTCAGTCCAAAGCATACGAATACACATTCGTGTAGATGAGCATATCAGAGTTGTTGTTTTTTTGGTTTTTTTTTAAACATAAACAGAGCGGTCAAGTCAAGTTCTCCCACTCTCTTTTCTCCAGTTTAACATTGAATGCATTCATTTCTCAGTACAGTATCTACCCTTTTTTGTCAAGAAGCACAAAGAGCCCGAGTTACAAAAGAGTCATTCTGACCACGGATGTGTCAATAAAATAACGGAAATAGTGGTATAAGGAGTGAATCACTGATTAACCTCATGCCAATCAGGGGAAAGCATCGTTACATTTCTGGAAAAACACCTCAAAATATGGAGGGGAAAGAAGAAAAAAAAAGAAGAAGAAGAAGAAAAAAGACTTGGTTACAATAAGTGGTTTAAAAAGCTGATGTGATTCAACATCCGTTACGTATCTATTAGGACCTGGTGAAAATATTATGTACCATGATACTTTTTCACAATCGACAATACGCATCACTTCTGAATTCTGCCGAGTTTGTCTAACTAAGCATCAACACGATAATCTGCAAACATATTATGAAAAGTTCATACATTTTAAAATATTTACAACAACAAAAACATTACAAAATGTACAAACATGGAAGCATGGAAGACACAAGAGTTACAGGAGTGCCCATATCTGATGCGGCTCATAACAGCCAGATAAATCATAGCATGATGTTAACATATTGCGAGATCAATATCGTACGGTCATCTAAATTTCATCCCTAGTTTCAGTACTGTTTTTTTTTTTTTTACGTCCCTTCGACAACTTCCCCTCGTGACAGTGCATGAAGTGCATAGTAACTACATCACTATGTCAAGTTGAGACTTGCAGTACAACAGAAAACAATTAGTACAGTCTGTTAGTGTCTTAATAAATAAGTCCATGTCTTATTTATTATAAACAAACTACAATAAATCACAGTGCCTTCTGGGACAATCTACAGCCATGCTAATGTAATCTCTCAGGACTAAACAGGATTTACTTGAGCTTCACTCGAGTAAACCCAATAAGACATATCGATAGGACACATGAGTCGGTGTTAAAACCAGCATCGAACGTATCTTTTGACAGCGATTAGTCATATCTGTATACGACGTACGCAACCTCGCAGCTGCAGAGCTGTCACGAGGCGCCGTCTGGCATGTGTTAAACCAGTGTAGTATCCTGACTGACACTTAAAAGTGGTTGAATGAGCTGATGATATATTTATTCGCCTAAATGAATTTCAAACAATGCATCTTCTGCGATTAGAGGACACATTGAGTGCCAGGAGATGTCAACCTTTTACAGCACAAAACTGCTTTGGATGCTTCAAGACTGTTTCATCGTTGATCATTCCTAATTTAGGGTTGTTACGCTCTCTCAAGGAATTGTTTATAAAGAATGATCAAATTGGCTCTTTCTGTGGAAATGTACAGACAATGGCGTTAGAGTCACAACATTAAGAATTGGAATTTAAATGCAAGAAATCTAAATATTAATGGTACAATTTTGCTGCAGCTTACTGTACTGCAGTATGCTAATGAAAAGGAAATCAAATGTGAATTAATAGAGAGAAATTGATTATACACATACTACATTTCGAATTTCAAATATTAAACCGTACACCTTTAAATATGAAATACAGTTTCAGACTTTAGCTTGGTCTTATGTAAACCGCAAAATTCAATTTCAGTTCAAAATTCAAAATACCAATTATATTCAAATTCTGATTTTGGTATTTAAACTCTTAATGGTATGATTCTAACCCCATAACTAACCTCTAAGAGGCCTTTGTATAATAATATTTAAACATCCTGAAGTAATGGAAGCCCCATAATTATAGCTTATAGTTCCATGTTTTACTCCTGAGCACCTAATGAACCGTTCCTGATCCAAACCAAACTCCTAGATAAAGGACCTGTTAATGTAAACGTTAACGAAACGAGCGTGCGTTCTAATCTGTTCGTGACTGTGTGCTGGTCTTTTTGTGTCACTTACTCAGCAGAAAGAGCAAGACAGCAATGACACCCCACATGCTCCACCTGTCTGTGTCTATCTGTACTGCCTTTCTTTAGATGCACAGATCTGCTGTATCCCACAGAAAGGTCTCTAGCGAGGCAGGATAAATGCTAGTGCTCACAGTGTTGACTCAAACAGCTACTTTAAAAAGACAATGCTGGCGATGTGTGAAATTGTAAACCTGAAATGTTATTTACTGTAGTTGTTTTTAAAGTGTGCTCACTTGTGTTGGGAGATGAGATTTAAAGTTATCGATTAGTAGAGCTTGTCTGTAGATCTGATTTTATGGCCTAGAAGCATTACAGCGTTTAGTTTTTGTGGACGGGCATGAAAAATTTTGTGGGAGCAGGTGGGCGCAGTCTGTTTCTGTGAGAGTAGTCAGGCAAGAAAGCAGGGGGCATGGTCAGTTTCTGATGGAGAAGGTGGGCATGGTCAGTTTCCATGATAGCGGCCAGACACTATGGAGCAGCTGGGCGTCGTCAGTTTTTGTGTCAGTGAATGGGCGTGGCCAGAGTTTGTGTGAGACAGGCTGGGCGTGGCCAGAGTTTGTGTGAGACAGGCTGGGCGTGGCCGGAATTTTTTTGTTGAGGGTGGGCGTGGTTGGTGTGTTTGTGGGAGTGAATGGGCGTGGTCAGCGTTTCTGTGGGAGTGAATGAACCTTGTGTGTGTGTTCGACTTCATGCGTCACTGTGACGTATGGCATCAAAGTACCGCGATAGATAGCGATATGAGAGTAGACGGCTCCATGAACTCTGATGACGACAACGTTTTCACGATTGGCCAGACTCACTCGATTTCATGTTTATTACTGAAACCTTTAGTTCCTCTAAGGCTCACATATCTGTATTTTTATAACAGTAAAAACCCTTTTCATTTAATCCATGTTATTTTGTGTCATGTTCACCAAAATAAACCTGATCAAAAATATAGACCCCACTTTATTGGTTTTTAAATAATACCAGAATTTTATGTTGAAAAAAATAACAGAATTTTATGTTGAACTTTCTTCTTGTACATACAGGCACTGCATTAACTTACTGAGTGAAAAGTGTTTCTGGTTGCTAGGTGTAAAATTCAGACGTCTGTTTATCTGAGAAATATTACACCTAATCCACTTCGTCTGCGATAAAGAAAGCAAGCACCGTGCGAGCGTCACTACGGGAAGCAGAAAGCGTTCGACTTGACGGCTCCGTTTTCAACTCCTCCCCCGACCGCAAGCGGCAACTCTCGCCGATCGGTTACATCCAGCTGCAGCGGCAGTCGAACACACATTATTTAATGAACGTGCGTGCACGAATGAAGCCGCACTGTCTCTACACTGTCTGCCTTTGGCACTGAAGTTAATTGGAAAAAGGTAGAAACAACAAACAGAGACGGATGTGGACAAAGAAAAAAAGAAAGCAAGTTTTTTCCTAAATACTCTCGGTCAGTATCATGAATCTTAGAATGTGAAGTCCCAATATCTTCTGAGGATCTCCATTTTGTTATTTTGAGACAACTTCCTATTAGCAAACAAATGTTCCTGAAAGAATCCTATGGAAATGCATCGAGTCAGGAATGATAAAAAGGGTAAAATACTAACGAAACAAAAAGTGTTGAAAGAAATCAAAAGTAGGGCATTAAAATAGGAATCAATTTATCATGTAATGGCACACACACTTTTTTTCCCACTTCATCATAGCTTCCATATTGCAGTTCAGAGGGTGACCGATAGTGTTGGTACCACATCAGAACTTTGCTGTAGGCGAGGGCTGTGCAAAACTAGCCTTCGTGTTTAAGATGAGGAAGACTTTCTCCCTCACAAAGCAGGCTTGTAGCAGTCGAGCTCTTCATCCAAAAGTTCCTATTGCATATGAATTCATTCACCAGGCACTGTTATGACTAATCTGTGCCTACCTGTGAGTATCATTACACGGTGCTCTGTACCGCAGATGTGTATACACACTCTACACTATTGTTTAAGGATGTGTGTTAAGTGAAGCTTGATATCGGTGCGTGTTTGCAGTGTGGCGATCGTCCAATACTAGATGTAGATTTAGATGTAGCATTTTGAGTGGACACAAAAAACAGGTTGACTGTAGAGAACTGCAGCAGTGTGTGAATGTGTAAGTGTGTGCTTGTGTGTGTGTGTGTGTGTGTGTGTGTCTCAGCTCTCTTCCTCAGGCTGTTGCTGGTTGAGCAGGCAGACATGTGTGAAGGGAAAGTGACCTTTCTTGCCCTTGCACTCGCCTTCCCACTGGCCATTCACGTTGATCTTCGTTACCATCACCAAGTCGCCCACCTGCAAACACACACAAAATTCACAGCTGTTTGATGGAGACCACATGCGTTAAGCAGTACAGAGAGAATAGTAAATTATAGTCGGATAGACTAGGGCGTATATGGCTCATTATAGGATGAGACATACCAGAACGGTCACTTATGTCTCTTTGAAACGTGTCAGTAGGAAGAAATCCAAGCACGGACAAAACGTGCCCATGCACAAGAGTGCCGAAGGATCTTGTTTTGCCATTTGCACCACCTTGGCATATAGCTACCATCTGCACAGACCTCCTTTTACATGCAGGCATTTCTTCTTAATTGAACAAGTCTTATGTGTCTTAAAATTTATTTGGGTGGCTTTTTTCTTTACTGTCATTAATATAAAATGGATGGGATTAAAAATTCTCATGTGTGTGTTTGACTGAAATAAATACGCGAAATTGACGGCATAAACTGTATATTACAATGCTGTTTACAAACTCTTTTGCAAATATGATTCGAAGCCAATCGATCAAGGTTCACATTAGGGTACGTTATCCGGTCCCTCCAGGACTTCTGCCGAAATTAACGCAAAAAAAAAAAAAAGCTTGTGATTTTTCAAAATGGCCGTATATTTTGGCCAAGACGCATCATGTGACATCATCACAACGCACGTTCAGCCAAAGTCCTCTTCGATTCACGTGCATTGAACACGAGTACAGCTAAAAGGTCTCATTTACCACAAACATTTCGCCAATTCAAGTAGTTTTCCACAAAAAAAGCACAAACTCTGCAAGTTGCATTGCTAATTTTGAAAAAAAATATTACAAAACAAAAAAGAAAAAGCGCAGCAAAATCGATCAGTTTTGGCCACAACAATCACAAAATAACTCCATGAAATCCTGTACGGAATGATTAGTTAATTATGCATAAATATACACACACTCAGGAGCACAGGTAGGATACAAACGTTTTTCTGAAATTACCAGAATTTCATGAATACCTCAATTCTTGTGAAAATGCTTCTATGAGCAATTCAGAAATAAATCTGTTTGTATCGAGCTTGATCGATTATGCCCAATGTGTGAGATTTTATGGAAACGCCCTTTAAAAAAAAATA
>JANDJT010000167.1:13072483-13075668 GCA_024331685.1 Stegophilus panzeri | reverse complement strand
CTCTCTCTCTCTCTCTCTCACTCTCTCTCTCTCTCTCTCTCTCTCTCTCTCTCTCTCTCTCTCTCTCTCTCTCTCTCAACTGCTTTCTAATGAGCAGGGTCACTGTGCTGAAGGGGGCTCTCCCTCTGCCAGAAGCGTGCTGAGAGATCCGAGGCCACGTGTCAGGAAAACTGGCTGGCAATAAAATGGACCACTTTCTCACAGGAAATGGGATTATGTTCCTTAATTGTCACTGGTACTCAGCTTAATTGTTTTTTCACTGCTCGGCTCTTGACACCAGTGGTTTCCGAGCGAGGAGTCACTGCACTGTTTTATTAGTGCCTGTTTAGGTTAGGGAAGGTTTCACATGGACACTGACACCAGGGTGCTGTTTTTCCATCTCGGCACATCTATATTTAGTTGCAGTGTTTTCCATATTCTTTCTCTAAAAGAAAGATTTCTAAATGCATGCCTACTCAAATTCAAGATTTAGTTCTGCTCTGCTTTTTCAGTACACACAGTCCCAAACCTTTTTTTTTTTTTTTTGCTGCAGATTGAATAAATTTGGGTTTGAGATCAAAAGATGAATATGAGAAGAGAGTTTAGAATTTCAGATTTTATTTCCTGGTATTTATATGTAAATGTTTCAAAAGACATAGAACATTTTGTATCAGACAAACCAAATGGTAGGTGAGCAAAAAATATTGGAACATGTGGCTGACAGGTGTGTCCTGTTAGATTGATTATTTAAACAATAAATAGCTCTGAAAATCTACTCTTGGTTTTAGCCTTCAGTTTCACCTGTGAAGACTGCATTTGTCTTGTACATTTTTGTGCATGATGCAAAACATACAAGATCTGTGAAACATGGTGGAGGTAGTGTCATGGCTTGGGCTTACATGGCTGCTTCTGGAACAGGCTCAATAATCTTTATTATTGATGTTACTCATCAGCAGAATGAATACAGAAGTCCAATCTAATTGGAAGGAACTTTAACATGCAGCAAGAAAATGATCCAAAACACTCGGCCAACTCAACAAAGAACTTTATCAGGTGGTAAAGCGGAAGGTTTTAGACTGGCCAAGTCAATCACCAGACCTTAACCCAATTGAGCAGCATTTCACCTCCTGAAGAGGAGACTGAAGGGAGCAATTCCCTGAAACAAACAACAACTAAAAGAGTCTGAGGTAAAAACCTGGAAAAGCATCACAAAAGAAGAAAGCAACAATTTGGTGATGTCACTGAGTCTCAGGCTTGATGCAGTTATTGCAAGCAAGGGATTTGCAACCGAATATTAAGTGTTATTTACTTTCATTTACTTCAAGACTTATCTGCACCTACAAATTGGGTGGTCAGATACAAAAGGTTCTGTTTTATGTTGTTAAACACGTCTAGATGTAAATACCAGGAAATAAAAGCTGAAATCCTAAACTCTCGTCTCATATCCATCTTTAGATATCAAACCAAATGTCTTTGGTGTATAGCACAAACAAATGAATTGGCCTTGATGTTCCAATAGTTTCAGAGGGGACTGTATATCTATACACACACACACACACACACACACACACACCTTAGAAAAATAAAGATCATCACAATTACTTTTCTTAATATTTAAATCACAAGTATTTATGGGAATTATTCAGCTATGAATCAAAATAAGACTGCTAAGTCCCACTAATTGTGTGTTAAAATGCCAAAAACAAATCAAATTAGACAGTAAATTAAAACAGAATCATAAAATAAATGCACCAGTCAGTAAACACCAATATGTAATGTTCGCCAATTAGCTAATGTTAACAGATCTTGACAATATCCATTATATTTAATTACCAGAGGATGCCACAAATCATGATCTCAGTTAAGATATGATTAATTGTGCAGTCGCTTTTCATTTGCAGGTAGAACAGTGATTAAATCTCCACCTTCTACCCACGATCATCATTTGAGCAACTTACTCACACACATACACAGAGACTAATCACACTGACAAAGCTTAAATTATTATTTTATGAGAAAATTCGACACAAACGCCTCCCTCACTCTCCTAGTACTCACAATATTTAAAAGTCGACTTTTGTTGATGGTGGAACGCTTAGACGTTCGGTTTGCTGTTAATGTGATCTGTTACCCTTTCATTAACCCTTTTATATAAGGCACAGTGACAGAGGAAGACAAAACAGTTTTCCTAAGAGTTCCTGACAGTTTTGTCTTCCTCTGTCACTGTGCCTTATATAAAAGGGTTAATGACTCTTTGCCGTAGCAAAATCACTCAAGAAATTAGCTAGTTTATGCTCAGTGGCCATGTTTCCCAGGTGCCTAGCAACTGGAACAATTTAACTACTCAAATCCCAAACACACCGTATTGTGTGTTTTTCCGATTTCCCATGTCGAAAACACATATTTATAAGTTCCATTTGAATGCACCACGTGACTCGCACTTGGAAAGATTCCTCTCTTCAGAAAAACAAGCCAAGCTACACTGCTGCCCAAAAAAAAGACACAAGCTGTATGCAAGGTTGCATTAAGACTAAATATTGATCTGTACATCTCCATCCATCTATCTATCCATTTTCTGTACTGCTTATCCTACACGGGGTCGTGGGGGAGCCTGGAACCTATCCCAAGGCACGACGCGGTGGACACCCTGGACTGTGTGCCAACGCATCACAGGGCATTCACATACTACGGATAATTTGAAAATGCCAATCAGCCTACAAAGCATGTCTTTGGACTAGGGGAGGAAACCGGAGTACCCAGAGAAAACCCATGAGGCACGAGGAGAACATGTAAACTCTGCGCACACAGGGTGGCGGTGGGATTTCAACCCCCAACCCCGGACATGCGAGGCAAACGAGCTAACCACGGGTTTTCAATCGGAAAACTCAATAAAGCAAATACAGCAAAAAAAGAAGACAGAGAAAAATGTGGTAATTAAATTTGCTCTGTTTTAAGGTGCCATATTTAATATAAAAGTGTTGGTGTGTGTGTGTGTGTGTGTGTGTGTGTGTGTGTGTGTGTACATGCGTGCGTGCGTGCTTGAAATCTTTGAGAATGGGAAGAATGTTCCAGAGCTAGAGGGGTCCTAATCCCATGGGTCAAGCTAAGCTTAGGGAAAACACTGCACGCACGCACATACGTACACACACACACACACACACACACACACACACACACACACACTCTAAATATAGGTCAGTTAAATC
>JANDJT010000167.1:13064983-13067483 GCA_024331685.1 Stegophilus panzeri | reverse complement strand
AGGTACTGCTTTCCATATTTATTTATTTTTAACTTGTTTCACATGTTTACTTTAATGGCAATTAAAATCAGAATACAAACCCCTTTACCCAACCCCAAGCCTCGCAATATATCTTACAACCGAAATGGTTCTGTACATCATAAACACACTGTCTGCACTTACACTTTGTTTGCAGAAATATATTAGATTTAATTCAGATGATTTGCTATAAAGCAATATCCTGGCATTCACGAAGAACTTTTAAAATCGTCAAATTTGGCATAAAAACCACAACACTGGCAACCCTGCCATTAACTGTCATGTCCGCTGCGCCTCCTCAACTGAAAATGTTCCTAGTGTGAGCATGGGGCAGTGTGAATCCTGTCCCAGTGGGCCTCTAGAAGTGCTGGGGCAAAATTGGATGCTTTTCATTTGTCTATAAAAACATACAGACTCTGTAGCTTGCTTTTAGCACTATATGGAGCCAGGGTCTGCGTCTGATTATAACACAATAACAGGGCACATTCGACCCCACACGCTTCATTTTGCATTTTTACTCCTCAGGCAGCTAATAACAGCAGCAACAAAAAAAATACATTTAGATAACACTAATTCTAAATCGAAGACATGTTCACGTTCTGCAATAGGCTGTTTGTCACTGTAGAATTTGTCTGTTTCGTTAAACATTTTTTCCAGCAAGCCTTACGTTTACATTATTTGAAGAATGTCATTTGAGGAATGTTCCTATCGTTGATTCAGAAAACACAATATGTGCATACGTCGCTTCAAATATTGAAACGTTAGCGATACCGATTCAACACACGATTATTAAGCGCCAGTGAGCACCAAAGCGCAGTTAAACCCTTTATAGGTCATAGGAGATCCCCTTTAGGAGCTGAACTGGAAGTTTTGATTGTTTTTTTTTTTTTTTTACTGAGTCAGACTGAGTCTGATATTGCCTGAAGTGCTGGGTCACCACCCGAGTAGTTTGAAAAGAGCCGGGTCAAAAACCAGCTCACCCTTGTTGCTCCGGAGGCCCTGGTCTATGGAGCTAAAGGGGCATTGAGCGTGCTGACCTATGATTGCACAACATCTATAAAGGTGAGGAAATCGATGGAATAAGCCTCCACTGTTGGCTACTCTACATTAAAGTACTGTGAATATTTATGTTCATAGTGCCCTGCGATAAACTGGCATCCCAACCAAGGTCTATTCCCTCCTCTCTCCTGATGTTCCACAAACCTCACCAGGATGAAGCGGTTACTGAAGATGAATTCATTACTTCATTTTCACCTACGTGAAGCAAGGTTTTGGTTGAGGCCTAACTTTGTGAGGTTTTGTTTTAAGGTCAGGACACTGACATTATTGATGCTGCACCTCCATTCCTCAGTGCCTCTGTCTGCCTATGGGGAATAATGAACTTCTGTTCTGGCAACTGTATGAGATGTTCAGAAAGACAGGGTTGTATGTGGGTTCTATATTGATTTATATTGCAGTAATGAAAGGTGTATGCATACGAGAGAGAGAGAGAGAGAGAGAGAGAGAGAGAGACAGACAGAGATTTAGACCACAGGTGCCTTAAGTGTGATGACTCCAGAGTTTAATGACCATAGAGAGACAGCATAAGAGCAAATAAGTGAAATGAGGTCTTCCAGCAGCACCTGAACCTTGTTATTAGCATTAAACCGGCTAAATGACAGGAAACAAGATTTCTAGCTATAAGCACTAAAGCCAATGAGCTTCCCTTTAATGTCCTAACCTGGAGAATAGAGATGTGCTTCTGTGTGTTTTGCGTTAAAGAGTACTCAACAAATACGGTGAGTGTCTGGGAGGGGCTAATGCATTTGATTGCAAACCGAGAGAGGACATGTAGAGGCAGGTGGTCTTCCGCATTACCCGTGCACACTAATGAATGCATGAACTTATGAAATATTCATGGACTGATAAGTCCATTCTCTTTTCTCTGAGGTATACTGTTTCTGAGAGAGAGAGAGAGAGAGAGAGAGAGAGAGAGAGAGAGAGAGAGGTCAGATGAAGAGGCATAATGTTTACTTTACAAGATTCTCAGTGTGTGTGTGTGTTTGAAAAGGAGCCAGAGCTTTTTTTTTTAGTTTGAGATAATGCTTAGGGCTCTAACTATAAGAGACTGAGAGAGAATACAAAATTTTATTGCATTTCAATCATCTTAAAGGAATACACTAGGGCTTTTCAACCTAATCAGCGTTGTAACCAGGATCAAAAATTTTAGTAAAGTCTCATAATGCCGGGAGCCAAGGCAACAAAAGTGGCTGTGCTTTCTGGGTAGGAGGGATGGCATACTCTCTCTTCCATGTCAATCACATCAACACTAGCCAATCATGGGCATCTGTGAGCTCATGTATGCGGAAGAGGGCGGATAGTGCTTTCCTCCAATATTTTTACCCCTCTAATATCTAGTGTCAAGATGTTCCCTTTGTTATTGAGGTGTGTGGTGTCATCATGCCAAGATCTAAAGAGTTCTGTAAGGCCTTCAGAAAAAAAG
>JANDJT010000167.1:13044511-13063954 GCA_024331685.1 Stegophilus panzeri | reverse complement strand
CAATTATGCAAAACGCCTACAAGAAGTTATTTCTGCTAAAGGGGGCAATACTAGCTTCTGAGGCCAAGGGTGTACTTTTTTTTCCACAGAATATCACATCTATTGATAATATCTGTTGAATAAATGATTGAAAAAGCTCATTTTTCTTATGGTTTTGTATAAGTAAGTATGGTTAAGTACTTTATTAATAGACACTGTTTCAAAGATGATCAAATGTTTGCTTGTCCAAATATGTCAAAAAAGCCAGCAATTTCCATGGGGTGGACTTATTTGTTCACCTGACTGTGTGTGTGTGTGTATTATACACACACATACACACATGACCAACCACAATAGCAGAAAGTGGCAAAAAAAAATCTTGGCCCATTACACCACAAAAGGTCTTTGTTACTTTCAGTCTACTTGGCATCCTGTTTAAGAAAACTGGTACTTATCTTACAAAAAAAAATTCAATTCTGATTATGTTACCTGTCTCAGACTTTTCAGCAGCTCACTGGCCTCCTCCTGTCTCCCCTCCTTTGCCTTTAGCAGCATGTCCTGAATCATGCCAACGCGACGGTGGTACGGTGCAGGCACCCCTGGATTCTCTGGGCGCTCGCTGGAGGATGAGCGGAGCAGGAAAGAGCCCTGAGCTCGTCTCCAAACCCGCTGGAGCGGTCTGGAGCCAGCCTCGGGGCCTTTGGACTGCCTAGCCCCCATCCTGCAGTGCTGAGTTCTCAGGTGTAGCTATACGCATCACGACTCCTTTTGCTGATTTGATTCTTTCTCACCGTCAATGTAAACTTTTGTTAATACGAATTAGTTCTGTTTGAACTTGTGCTGAATTAATTGCTTTTAGGGGCCATCTAGAAATAGGCCGCCATGTAGGCAATTTTAAAACCCAGCTGATTCATATCTATATGACTACATATGTACAAATGTATCTACATATGTAAAAATTATTTCCACGTAAGTGATAAAAGTGAACTAGCTCTAAACACATTTACAATTCAAAATGGAGTAAATAATGTAAACAATAGTGTGTAAACAACACTGTCAAAACTGACACAATGTTTTGGCTAGTCCTTTCAAATCGTTTCGCTATACTAACTTAAAAGAGTCGTTTAAAAAGAATCGGTTCGCTGTACTCCCTTAAAAATAGTAGTTTAAAAAGAATCGATTCGCTCTACTCACTTAAAAGAGTAGCTTTAAAAGAATCGATTCGCTCTACTCACTTAAAAGAGTAGCTTTAAAAGAATTGATTAGCTCTACTCATTCAAAAGAGTTGTTTCAAATTAATCGATTCGCTGAACTCACTTAAAAATAGTAGCTTTAAAAGAACCGATTCGCTGTTCTTACTTAAAAAGAGTAGTGTAAGAATAATCTATTCGCTTTACTAAATTAAACGAGTCGTTTAAAAAGAATCAACTCGCTCTACTGACTTAAGAGTCGTTTCAAAGAGTCGAATCTCTGTAATCACTTAAAAGAGTCGTGTAAAAAGAATCGACTAGCTCTACTCATTTAAAGGAGTAGTTTCAAATGAATCGCTCTACTCACAACAGTCGTTTAAAAAGAGTCGTTTAAATAAAGAATCGATTCGCCGTACTCGCTTTAAATATGAACCGATTCACTTCCGATTTGTTGAAGGGTGGCGGTTCATTGAGCACAGGATGTACAGGTGTATTCGACGAGTATTCCTTTACGTTCTAATGTTAAAATAAATAAATAAAAAAAATGACTCCAGACAACTCCATTAAAATGCCGTGGTTTGATGACAAAAATCTCCATTTTGGAAGGTTTTCAATGACGAGTAATAATGTTTAAGAGGAAACAAACCCTACATAGGAAAGAATAAAGCAGCAAAAACCAGATGGACCGCGGATATGAACGATGAGTCCAAATGTTATTCAGTTCAGTTTATCAATTAATTCCATGAAAGAAGTCATTTCATGATTAAAAAAAAATTTTTTTTTTTAAAAAGCCGTCTTGAGTCAGACTTGAAGCTGAAGCAGAGGCAACTGACAGCTGAGAGAAATCCTGATCTGAAACGAGATACAGTATAACACCTGATGTTCACGCGACCCCGGGAGCGCGCGGAGGTAAACACACCGTCTGCCTTAGCAACTTTTACTTCCAAACAACAAAAGGAAAAATCATTTACGACGGAAAAAAACACGGTTTTTCCTGCCGAGTCTGTTGAGTCCCCCGTTCAAAAAGGCACTGAACTAAACACGAGTATTTGCTCGAGCCTTTCTGTGCTGTTTACGTCTGATACACGGTTAACACCGAGAGCGCGCGCAGCTGGTGTTCTGTGTCTCGCGCTTTCTCGGTAACTCTCTCCCTGTCAGCATGAGCCATCATCTCATTTAACCCCTCACACCGAGCTGCGTGATTCGTAGTCAGAAAACTATTCCGAGCTGCGAACTGACTGTGTGTGCATGCACAATAATCCGGAAACACAGTACAGTATTCACCCTTACTCTCAAACTTCACACGGTTATTTTACACGTCTTTTACACAATTCACACGTTTTCATATGTGGACTTTTCACTTGCAGTGTCTCTGGTTTGATGTTGGTGTTATTTATTTTCACATGTAATTTTTTTTTTTTTCCCCTTTTTAATTTTTCTCTTGATTTTTTTTTTTTTTTTTTTTTTTTTTTTTTTACATCTAATCATTAATTTTCACACGTGATTTTTACATGATTCATTTTTCACGTGATTGTTACACCTGATTCAGTTTTCACACGTGATTGTTACACCTGATTCAGTTTTCACGTTTTTTTTTTTTACACCTGATTCATTTATTTTCACGTGATTCTTACATTTGACTCATTTTTGAAGGATTTTTTACACAGTTAATTGATTTTCACGTGATTCTTCCACTTGATTCATTTCACGTGATTTTTTTTTTTTACACAATTCATTTATTTTCACGTATTTCTTACACTTGATTCATTTCACTGGATTTTTTTTACACCCGATTTATTTATTTCACGTGATTTTTACACATAATTCATTTATTTTCACGTAATTCTTACACCTGATTTATTTTTCACGTGTCTTTTTTTTTTTTACACAATTACATTTTTTTCATCCAATACTTACACCAGATTAATTTTCACGTGATGTATTACACATAGTTCATTTATTTTCAGATGATTTTTTTTACACAATTTATTTATATTCACGTGACTAATTCTACATGATTTTTAAAAAAAAACACGATTCATTTTTATTCACATGTAAATGTTTTCACATTCATTTTTCATATAGAACTTGTGGTTTTATTTATCACGTTTACTTGCGTTCACGTGCACTTTCATGGCATGCACATATTACTCACATATTCGCATGTGAAAATCACAGTCATCTGAAATGTGTGAGATTTATCCACAAGGGTAGACGTTTATACACCCAGTTACCGGTTTATTATGTACAAAATTAGTCTACAGGCTATCCTCAGCTTCTTACTCCTCCAACAGTGGAGAGGACCACCACATGTCCACCAATGAGTAAACACTGTCCATAACAACAAATTTATATTTATATATTTCACTCATCTACACTCTCTGAGCTTTGAAATCCATGTTATGTTTTGATAACTATTTTGTCATCCACCATTTCAAATTCCACCTGGTTTCACCTCTTACAGCCCAGCTGAAGAAATACTTTTCTCCAAAACAGCCTCCTTCCCTGGAAACTCTGTGCACTATACTTCATTTTTACGACATCCACTATATTCTAACCCTAAATTCTTGCTGTCCGTCCTGGGCAGCTTTACAAGTTACCCAATACAGTTCTAAGTTGCCCTGAAAAGAACTGAACTAAATCAAGTGTGTGCAAAGGATGTTTGCTCTAAACGTGTGTATTCATTTTCGGGTGTAAACCTTGTGAACTTTGCACCTCTTCCTTAAAGCTGGACCTTTGTTCTCCTGTTTATGACCGTCAAACAGCGTTTTTATTCAAGTCAAATCAGCTCATAAAATAATACATGTAAACATAGACCTATTAATTTATAAGAAAATCCACAGGATTGGCAGTGTATCTTTCTAGGTCAAATTTTCCCACTTATCATAGTCCTAATCCTGGTGCAAATGGTTTTAAAAATCAATCTGAGGCTGTAATATTAACATTTAACACATTTTCTGTTCTGTGAAGGGGTACAGAGGGTGTTTTATGGCAAGTACTTGGATGTGAAGATTTTTTTGTCGTTTGTCTCCACCTGTTGACCAACCATGAATTCATTTAACTCAGCTTAATGTGCAGGTTCCTCATGCATCTGTGTACTTTCTGTTTGTCCGCCCGTCTGTCTGGCCATAAATAAGAAACGTGAGAAAACAGTGGAGAAAACAGTAAGGATCTTGTATCTACACACGTTCATACACTCATTCTCATTCAGTTTTTGCATAGCCAGTGTACCCACTAGCATGGTTCTGGGAAGTGGGAGGAATCTGGAGAACCTGGAGAGCACTAACCTGAGCTCAGGAATGAACCGGAGACACTGGAGTTGTCAAAAGTAGCAAAGCTACCTGTAATATAACATTTCCAAAAGAATTTGGAGTCTATGTGAGGGTGTGTTCAGAAAGGATTTGTCTGCTTGGTCCACATATCTTCCATTTCCACTGCCCTTTCTTTCAATGTTTATTTTGTGTTTCTCGCCCTCCGTGCACTTTACTTTTTATGGAGTTTTGTTGGCGTCGTTAAATGCAAATGAGCTGTGTCAGGAAAGCGCTTTGCACTTTATGGGTGATCAATATACGCAAAACTTTGGTAAATCTGATGGAAAATTTAGTTCACTTTGGTTTTATGCAAACATTTACACACAACTTTACTAAAACATTGATAAATAAGCCCTGGCATATCTAAACTTAATATCTCATTATTGTTTAAGTGGTAGAGAAACATGTACACATTTCTTACTATTAATGTTTTAAGTAATTCTAATATTCTTATTTTCTTGAAGCCAATAATCCTGGAGTTGACTGCAATGCCTTCAAATGAAAGGAACTCATGGTCCTTGTTTTGTTTTGTATCTAATATCTTATGGACTACTGACAAAAAATTTTTTAAAAATGAAATCAATGTCCAAGTAAAGGACTTACAGTTAATAATCATAAACAGTAACACTGAAATAAATGCGTGAAGCGTTTTCACCATTTATTAACCTGATCTTTATTTGCTTAAAGTTTTGTTTTTTTTTTTAAACTTACATCCTTCGTAAAAGAACAAAACTAAACAGGAAGTGAAATTTTATCTCAAATTTAGTTTCCATCATTGTGATTAAGTACTCAGAAAAATGCATAGGTAGGAGTTATCCCTTGTACACGCAAACAACTGCGCTGTTACTGTAACTCCTCGTGATGTACAGACACATCCGGAAGATATCATAGCGTAACATCTTACACATACACACGCACTCACACACGACCTTGAACAAAGGTCTGCTCACATTCGTGGGGAAGACAGAAATCAGACATTCAGAAAAGAATATCAAAAACACACAACATGTAAAATTCACTAATACCCCAGTGAGGGAACTGTGATAATATCAAGCACTGCGCTCAGAATTGACCCGAATAACAATTATTGACACTGGAGACGCACTGTAAACAATTTGGATTAGTCACATTTCTCTCTCATTCATTCTCACGCCAAATATGACAGGCTTCCAACATTCGAGCGGAAAATGGCTTTCAGAAACACACCAACATGTTTATATGAAATTATTTTCACTGCGTGTAATGATTCCGGTGCTGTATTTTTCTTATTTCTGTGAAAAATCCCGGTTGTGTGGCGCAATAACATCATTGTTTTCTTCACCTCACACAGAACACACACACACACACACACACATCCCTATTACACACTATTACTCAATCATGCAAACGTCTGGTCTGGTCATCTTTTATCCTAAATATCTACAGAGTTTAAATCCAAAACAAACCTTAATTAAGCTCATCCTGCTAAGCAAAACCTTCCGTAGGTCTAGGTTGTATTGAAAACAGGTTTGCTAGGAGCAAGAGTACTGGTTTTATATATGAGCTTCAAAAATGTTAACAAAAAAAAAAACGTGATAATCATACAGCCGTACTAGCTCACACCAATGGATGTCGAATCACTCAAACAAGCAGTCTAGGAGAACAGCACGTCCTGTACATGTTCGTGTTTCCTCTGCTCGAATACACCCACTTCAACTCTGTTAACCGTATTTAAATAGGCTTGGACACTCGGACGTAGAGCGAGTTCTTTATAGCTGGCTGATCTGTTCTCCACCTTCACATTTATCAGGCACTTAAAGAGGAAGCTCTGCACTGAGCTGGAGCTTGGGGAAATAGCACAATGGATGCTGGATTCCTGGTGTCACTGGAGATGTTTTTCAGAGTGCTCGTGTATGGTTGAGTCTTGTATTGGTGTATGGACCATGATGCTTGGCGATGGAGGGGTCAGTGTCAGGCTCTGAATTTCTGCCAAGCGTGCACGAGTGACATCAGGAAGAAGCTGAATTCAGTGTCGCTTTGACTTGAATCAAGTGTGATAGAATGGGGAAAATACTGAAATGTACAGAACGTGGGGTTCTCCAGAGTACTGACGCTTTTGACAAGCATAAAGTTACCATATAGGATTTCATTCATTGTTTGTATTGTGGTAATATTTTCAACACAAACATACTGCATGATGGCACAAATTACGACTGATCCGTCAGCGAAAGCCAGCATCAAATAGCCAGCCTTTTCATCACGTACGCGATTCACAACTTTCATCCTAAGGATTGGATGCGCTCTCCAAGCCTGCGAGTCTCCGTGACTGAAAACGCTCCTGTGTTGGAAATGAAGCCTACAGGAAGACGGATGAGAAAGAGGATGAGAAATGCGACGATAAACTACACTGAAGCGCTGGGAAAGAAGAAAACTGCTCTAGTTCCATCAGTTCAGTAAACTGGAAGAGGAAAATGTCCAATAAAATAAAGTACGCAATATTACAAGGAAGGGAGATGGAAAAAGAAGATGGACAAAGTAATACCCATGTTTGCTTGAATATGAAATGCAAATGATGCCTCTTTAATTTAACATCCATCAAAAGCCTGGGACTGAAGAGGTTCTGTTAGTGCAAAGAGTTGTATTTTTTTTTTTTTTTTTTTTAAACTCTCTTTCCACCCCACCAAAAGAAATTGTGCATAATGTATACATCTCACAATGATGTGACTTGTTATTATAGAACATCTCTATAGTTAAGTGATGGATACAGTATTGAACGAGTGACAGCGTGAGCCAATCAGTCTCAAGAAAAGTCCAGGTTTACTTGAAGGACTGGGATGACTAGATGATCCTTCAATCATGATCCGAGATCAGATTTTATCCTCCGAGTCGGGATTTAAATGCTGGATGGACAGCAGTTTGTTCAGCCTCTCTACCAGTTGTATCCGGCAGGGGGAGACTTGTCATCTTTGTTGCTCTCCAGGGAGAACGGAGGGATGCGCACGTCGAAGTGTGAGCCGTCAGTCCGCTCGATCCGGAACGTCCCCCTGTGGGGAAAAATGACAGTTATAAACCTAAAATGTGCTTTCTACACACAAAACACACACACACACACACACACACAGAGATAAAATTCACTTATTTAAATATAAACACAAATCTGTGGCCTTGGTGATATGAGGTATAAAAATACAGGAAGCAAGTCAAATCAAAACATAAATGAAAAAATAACTCAGTCATATTTTTTTAAATGACATTTGTTCAGTTATTTTTACCTGGAAAAACGGATGCAACAAGATGCGGAGCTAAACAACACAATATGATATAGACAGTTCTCTAAACTAATCTCATATGCTGGACTTCTAGCTTTCAGCGTCTGAGGCGAAAACTGTAAACACCTGAAGGTGATAAATATCTCTGAGCAAAGTCTTACAAAAATAAGAACAATTCTCTACTATCTAATACACTATCACTGTATCTCTATTAGTCACATAAAAAAAAAAGTTTCTCCCAAGAGAGTAATTCACATTTACACTGAGCAGGATTCACAACAGAAAGGAGAAAGAACTGAAATTGAAAAAAAAAACTCACACTTTATTAGTTTCAAAATAAAAACAGTGTCTTCGGTATGAATCATGTTAACATGCCGTTTATGTCCAAATGACATCATCTAGTAAACAATCAACAAAATTCATTAAGCAGTTACTATAGAAACGATGAGGTAATAGAAGAGAGTGTTAACATAAACCTGTGCTTTGTGACCAGCATTACCGAGCTGCTGTTACATCCAATGAAATCAACACCTTCTGACCAATCAGAATCGAGAACTCAACAGTGCCACGGTATAGAATGTATAAAAAGTTATCCAATAGTTATACAATTCCACTGCACTAATTTGATTGGACGAGCGGCGTTCCAATAGTGCTTATATTTGGTATAACTGCACTGGGGCTTTTCACTGTGTGTATCAATCCGCTCGTCTGCATTCGCTAGATAAAATCAGTTCTAATGACAGTTCGAGGCATTTACTACAGTAAAGTTAGCGACGTCATCAGTCGACATGGTAAATTATAAATTTTTCATGATTATAAGTTTTGTCTTATGAAAGGTTATGAAATCATATCAGATGAAGAAGAATTTCACTGGAAACACTATTAACGGGAATGTACAAATCAGTGTGAGCTAGCTGAGCCAGTTAGCTGACTGGCTATAAAGTGAGTCTAGCTTCTTTGGGATACAATTCTTCTAGCAGTGCAGAAATGAACAAAACATTTGGCCATGTTTTGTGAAATGTCACTTATTATTATTGCTGTTTCTTGTTTATATAACTAATAAACAAAAGCAATATCGCAGTCGCAATTGTGCGGTTATACCGAATATCAAGACGGCTGTTATTAGCTACAGCCGGATCACAGCTGTGTAATTTTTCCGTTTTTACCACACTCTTGCTTGTGTGATATTGCTTGATTAAAATCTAAATCAAGGCTGAAATAGTCTCAGAGTAGCCCTGCATTCACACCGGCCAGCAAAAGGTGACCTTTGAATTGAGATTTTCTACATTTCATGCAAATTACTTAAAATGGTGTAAAGCAACAAACTCAAAAGGATCGGCTGTAAATTCAGTTCCCCCTCAACAGTGTTTAGTGCAGAACAATGGAAGAGACAAACCTAAAGTGATCAAAAAGTCACTACAATATATTGAATGCGTTAGATGTGAATCAGCAAGAACTGATCTTAGATCAATACATCCTCTTTATATTGTTCCATAATCAACTCGCATTCAATAAATGCACAATACTACACAGATCAGCCATAACATTAAAACCACCTGCCTGATATTGTCTAGGTCCCCACTGTGCCACCAAAAAAGCTCTGACCCGTCGAGGCATGGACTCCACAAGACCTCTGAAGATGTGCTGTGGTATCTGGCACCAAGACGTTACCAGCAGATCCTTTAAAAGACCTGTAAGTTGCGAAGTGGGGCCTCCATGGATCGGATTGCCCGAGGATTGTCCAGCACATCCCACAGATTCTCGATGGAACTGAGATCATAGCCAGCATGACCCTGTTGCCGGTTCACTGGTTGTCCTTCCTTGGACCACTTTTGGTAGGTACTAACCACTGCATATTGGGAACACCCCACAAGACTTGACGTTTTGGAGATGCTTGGATGCAGTCATCTAGCCATCACAATTTAGCCGTTGTCAAAGTTGCCAAGATCTTTACAAGCACACATTTTTCCTGCTTCCAACACATCAACTTCGAGAAGTGACTGTTCACTTGCTGCCTAATATATCCCACTTCTTGACAGGTGCCATTGTAACGAGATAATCAATGTAATTCACTTCACCTGTGGTTTTAATGTTATGGCTGATCGGTGTATAATGCAAAAAAAACCCCCAAAATATGTCTTAAAACATTCACAGTTTTCACCAAGACTATAGGACTCTGTCCATTTCTGATCATCGATCCTCCAGGACAATTGTACATCAGGAATACTGACATTCCTCCTAAATGGATCTCACTGGACAAACCACAAGACCCAAATAGCTTATATTGCATTAAGAGGTCAGACGTAGTTCAATGCAAACTACATTGCAAATCATAAATTCATCAGCTAGCCCACTGGGCAACTTAAAGTACACGTGCCGTTCAGTCACTGGAAACATATGACTCGGCTAAAAGTGGTGGCTAACATAATATAACAACGTGGTTATATAATTTGCTAATCAAGTGCATTAAATACACATTAAGAGAAACGAACAAGTTTATGATTATTATACTCGTCTAACAAAGTTCCTCGACAAAACGTCTATGAGAGGTGGTGTTCTTACTTTACATCGCATATAAAACACATTTGAATCCTACTTTATTTTCTCATGATGTTTAATGGCGACATGACTGCATGTTGTGCTAGCAGGAGAGTTATATGATGCTTTGTGCTGCACTTTATTTGGCTCGGATTAAGCAGCGGTTCCACATACGCGCATGTTCCTCATTCTGTAACGCGTGCACGCTACTTATAAACACTGTTCCGCTGTCAATCTCGGCCGATGTGTGTGTTGCAGCAGGCGGTGGGACATAGCTTTAACGTAGCTACATCCCAAATGAAAATTTCTGTCAATAAGGAGGGGAGTTTTTCTTCTTCTTGTTGAATCTACTTCTGCCAGGCAATAAATAAAAAACTAATTGCACGGACATGAAACCTGCTTGTTCCAGGCGCCTGGGCTACTGATTTGTCCACCCCGATGCTAGGCAAATTATACTGGGAACTATTAAAAATGAAGAACATACTGTAACAGATGATCCAAATGTGCTTCCTGTAACAGAACATGAGGATAAAATTGTAAACGTGAAAACATTATGACCTTAAACCTTAAAAATCATGAATATACAACAGTAATATTCACATTCTCTGTCTTTTTTTTTTTTTTTTTAAACAAAATATTCAGTAACTGCCTGTGTATTTGCCAGGGAGCAGGATTACACGCCTGACAAGGGTCTTAGAGGTTGAATCAGAGAATTAAAAAAACAAAACAAAAAAACGCAATATTTAAAGCAAAAAAAAGAGGGCATAGGCAGTGAGGCCCGTAGTGAAGGATAAGTACAAGTTATATAAAATGGTGCACACTCAGGTAAGATTGCAGGAACTACAACAGGACAGAGAATGTGGTGTGTGTATCGCAGACTAGTCTGGGTCAGAAGAGGAAGGAGTAAGGGCTGTCCTTGTGCCCGTGGCTGGCCAGAGAGAAGGAAGGGATAGGCACGTCGAACATGCTGCCACTGGCCCTCTGGAAGGTGAACATCCCCCTATGGAAGGTGGAAACAACCAATCAACAGCTGCCTGGCAAGTTGGAACAGACGGGACAAAGCCAGATCATCATCTGACCGGCGCAATCTTTTTACTCTCCCTCCACAAGAGTCTTTATATGTTGTTACAGATGTATGAATGAATCTGTATGCATGAGTGCTTGGGAATACAGTAGAGTGCATAACTTTTAGGCAAATTTTCAAAACAAAATTCCCCATTTTATTCTTTTCAAAAACAACGAGGTTACATTCAGCAGCATTTTGAATTCAAAGCTCGTGACTCCAACTTCCACAAACCACTTTAGTAATGAAACCTAACCAACAAACCTTTCAAAAGTAATTGTACATCAATTCAATGCTGAAATTTTACCAAGCGCCAATCTATAGTTGATACAGTCCTAAATTGTTCTACGATTTAAATCAGACATTTCGTCCGTATGCAGCTTTGGACATTTGCAAGACATCGTGCGCACATTTAGACCGTAATTACGTCTCGTTTTATGTTTCGACGCTTTGTAGTAACATTTTGTTTTAGCCCTGCCCCCTAAGCTCTCTGTAGCCAACCACTTGGCCACGCCCCCTGAGCTCTGTGGATACACCTGCTTAGATCGCACTCCTCAAAATGTAACGAAATTGAGTTGTTTAAAAATGCACAACTGCGATTCGTAATCAACCTGAGCACTGCACATCTGTAAATTATGCTGTGTAGAATCTTACGTTACAATGGCAGGGCCAGATTTACAAATATAAACATAGGATACGCAATTTCTACAGTTACGATGCCATCACTGCACTGACGTATAATTACTTTTGACAGTAACATATTTCCATAAACCTTAGCCAAAGGTTAACGCACACTCAAATAACATGAACAAGCATCTTCACAGAAGGAACCACAAAGAAGGATCGGTGTAGTAAATTGTACCCGTTCCTATATGTATACAAAAACAATGTGATGATGCAATCAACAAAATGTGATTATAAAGATGGAGATCAAGCATCAAGATGTAATTATCCGCCTTAACTGGTGTGTAGACCTCACCTGCCGTATCACAGCATATACTGACTGAAGTTAACTTTAAAAAGATAAAACAACAATATGTCCATCAATACAGACTTTGTGCTTCCTATTGCTTGTGTGTGACGATTTGGTTACATGCCATCTGAAGCAAATTTCCTGTATGGTAAAAATCTGTATCGTTTACATTAACGCAATTATTTACAGTGGTATTTACATTCTCAGTGTTTAAAAAATGGTGGTGAATAAATAACACAATGCTAATTTGATAAATGTGTGGTGGCCTGGGAGAAGAAGTGAGAAAATCGCAGTTATAGATTTCATTCCTCAATATTTTGACAGCAGGCAGCTGATTATAAAATCATTTGTTTGTATGATGATTTTTGATGATTTTTGAAATGTAGGTTTTTTTCCTTTGTGTTTTGGCTTTCCATCCACACAAACATGGCATTTTGGGAAGAACAAAAAAAAAAAAAAAAAAAAGGTTTTTTTTGAAAAACGGCCCCCGAACCGTCTACAAACTGTTTTCACAGGTTTCGTGCAGATGGAAATGGTTCTTAAAATGCTGATGTCACAGCGTCAACCTGTACATGCCCGTTGTGGTTTTTATGAATGTGTTAGCACTCTGCTGTTTCTATTATTCCTTATTTTTATAAAATTGTTGCAATTTCATTTTCGCTTTTATTTTATTGTTACACTTTTTCATTTTAGAACTGCATTTCGCCTCTTTTCCTCTCAATACGCATGATCTTACCATTATACTCGAGACATTTGACACAAGTTTGTGACATACTATCACCGGGCTGGCCTGCTCCTGTCAATGTTTATTTATTTATTTATTATTATTTTTTCGATTTTCATCATTGAAAGTTATTTTCAAAAACTGTTCACGTGGACAGGAATTACTGTTTTAAACAACAGGGTAAAAAGTAAGGGCCTCATTTATCAAGCTGAAAATGACCGGAGTTATGCATAAATTATTCACAATAAAATTCGGTATTAACGTAAATCCAGTAAATCCAGAAAAACGTTCGTATTTCACTCATGCTCCCGTGTGTGCATGTTTACTCATAAGACTACAAACTAACGTAAACCTCGACTTGATCTACTCCGAATCATATCATCTGTACGGATTACTGCATTTTTATATACATGGAATATACTGTCGAGTTTAAATGGCTTCAAATTGCCCTTATCCAGAGCGACTTATAGAAGTGATTTGGGGTCTCTATCAAGAGACCCCAAATCGAGAAGGTTTTGTGAAAACCCATCATTTTACATTACTGGCATTAATTCTAGAAAAAGAATTCGATTATGACAGAAGAAATGGCCGGTCTGTCTGCGCATATCCGTGAGCCATAATGCCTCAACTAGCGGATGCCAAATGCCTCAACTAGCGGAAGATTAAGGGTTCGATTTTTATTATTCATAATATATATATTATTAAATATTTTTATTGGCATAGTAGTAATTCAAAATCATTTCCACATTTGTTTTTCAGGCTTTACCTTGATCAATAGTTTTGTGCTGCCAGCTGTCTGTGTACTTGAACTTATGGTAATTTTTTTATAGTGATGATTTTTGGATCACTACATGCCAGGGAGCTGTGTCATGCACGTTTGGTAATTTACAGGTGATTGGCATTCATCAACGTCACACGCAATACCAAGAAAATCAGTGTTTTGTTTGGTTTATGCAAACATCCACAAAGAAGTCAATTCCGTCTGTATTAATGAAGCTTATGTTCATTTTGCTACGACATGTAACTCAACAACGTGATCAAAGCATGAAATATATTCACGGTTTCTTAAAGTAGTAATGTTAAAGCATGTTATAGGCAGAAAAACACAATTTCGGCTAAAACGTAATTGTTTTTTCTTGTTTGCCGGAATTCAGTCACACCGATATCCGACATATATTATAATTGTGTATAATAAAGTAATTATACACAATAAAATTACTATTATCTAGCATCTACCTGGAAAATATATATATATTTTTTTGCCATTTGTACATTTATAAAATTACATGTAATATTAATTGGTGTATTAATTGGCTCTTAGTTAATGAGTTGTTAATGGGTGCTTGGTTATTGATTAAATTGTTTTTCTTATTATAAATGTATATACCACAAATATAACTCCAAATTAGTTTCACAGCATGACATTAAATACAGCTCAAGATAACCAGTAAAACCGTATTAATATAAATTAAAAGGAAATCATGTTCGACTCATAAGAACATGCTAGTTTTAAACAAAGACTTACATTCTACAATGCTGTGTTATACTGGGAAACAAAAACGACCTCAAGCTCCCAGTTAAGGGAGTTTTAAAGTGTTTAAAGTGTTGTTTCTGATTGTTCCTGGATGTTCTGCTGAGTGTTTAACATTCAACACGTAAAAGCTCGTTAGTGCTGATCTAGACGATGCAAAGTGCTGGGAGGTTTTTAAGTCAAGTGCAGGAGAGAGAGTGCTAGAGATTTAAACTAGTCTGAAGTTTAGGAACAGACTCACTGATGGATCATAAAGAAATACTTCACCAAAAATAGTGACACGAGGCATAATGGGGCCCAGTTAGTGTGAACTCGTGCACTTTTTTTTATTTTTTTAAGTTGTTGTAGGTAACATTCAAACCTAGTCGAGCCTAAAACATGAGCTCAGATCTAGATTCAACTCTCTTAAAGCAAAAAACTACATAAAATATGTTAAACGCTGCTCACTGGTATACCTTAAGGACGCAAGTAAATTTGTTAAGTTAGATTTTTCAATTCCAAATAACATTTATTTGGTGACTTGAAAGCAAGCGAGGAAATCCACGCTAGTTGGTATACATCATGGGAGGAAACTGAAATGAGCTCCGATTAGCATCATTTAATTGCAGGAATAATATGCTAATGGTATGAATAGTGTTTGGTGTTATTTTATAAACTTTATCCTTCCCATACATGTATGAAAGCTAAAGCGAGATGGGAGGAGTGATGGCAGAGAGCACCGTAACACCCCTGATCTTCAGCATTGTTCAACTTCAACTACTAAAAAGATGGATATAAATAAATAATAAAATAAAAGAGCCTGTAAGTAGTTTGAGTATAGTACTGACTATATGCTCATGTTGAGAGGTGGAGTTTATGTCTTATTAATAGTTTTTCGAAATCTAAATTACACTATTTGACATTTGTCTTTAAAAAAAAAAAAAAAAGAAAAAAAAAAAGTTTATTTGTAAAAGGCTTAAGGTTTGCAGATTTGTTTCTCACAATTAATAATAATAATAATAATAATAATAATAATAATAATGCACTGATTAATGCACACGGGGGCAAAATAGAGCTGAAGTTAGAGCACAGTTAAATAGTGGGACAGGGACGTGTTGTTGAAGATGCAGGACAGGAGGACAGCCTGAGCTTGGCAAGGGTTTGGACAAGCACACCAGGGCAAGGCTCTGGGCTCTGAGCTCTTAAGCCAGTGAGGAGAAGGGGCCAGGCAGGAAGCTGTTGGGCATATCGTCCTTCTTGCTTTCGAGAGAGAAGGGAGGGATGCGCACATCGAAGAATGTGCCGTTGGGCCTCTCGAACCGGTAGGAGCCCCTAGAGGGGGCAGAGACACAAGAGGACGCACAGTCAGAGACCCAGCGCCTCGGCCCCCAGTGGCTCGGCAACTCGATTATAAACATGATCAGCAGATACACATTCGGTAGCAAACCATGACCTGATAGAGACACACATTAGTCAAAAACACTGACCTTCAACTACAACTGGTTTAAAATTTGTACAACATACATCCATTCAAAAGAGATCACACATTAAATACACATTAAATACACCAAACCCATTCATTCACTACATGTGAATGAATAAAATATCCGATTAAGAGGCTACAGGAGCAATCCAAATTCATGCAGCATTGGCCATCCGGTCTCTTTAGCCCACCTTGTTCTAGCTGCAGCATCTCTGGTCTGGGCCACAAAACCATTGTCCCAATACACACACACTCATTTACACACACACACACACACACACACACACACACACACACACACACAATTTGCCAATACCGAGTTTGCCAATGAGCATATAAGCAAAGACCAGGCCTTTTGGAATAACGTGCTCTGGACAGACGAATCAAAGACAGAGTTGTTTGCCCGCAGTAACAGCAGACATGTCTGGCACAGACCAAAGACAGCTTTTCAGGAGAAGCACCTCATACCAACTGTGAAGCACAGTGGTGGAAATGTTATGGTTTGGGGTTGCTTCGCTGCCTCAGGGACGGACAGCTTGCACTCATTGATTCAACTATGAATTCTGCATCATACCAAAGAGTGTTTGAAGATAATTTGAGGCCATCTGTCTGAAAGTTGAACCGAAAGTGGACCTTTCAACAGGATAATGATACTAAGCACACTAGCAAATCCACCAAGGAATGGCTCAAAAAGAAGAAATGGAGGGTTATGGAACGGCCTAGTCAAAGATCCGGATTTGAATCCCATTGAAATGCTGTCGGGGGATTTGAAACAGGCAGTACATGCCAGAAAACCCTCAAACATCTTGCAACTGAAAGAGTGGTCAAAAATTCCAGCAAACCTGGTGGACAATTATGCAAAACGCCTACAAGAAGTTATTTCTGCTAAAAGGGGCAATACCTGCTTCTGAGGCCAAGCGAGTACTTACTTTTTCCACAGAAGAATATCACATCTATTGATATTTCTGTTGAATAAATGATTGAAAAAGCTAATTTTTCTTTTCAGTTTGTTCAAGTATATCAGCTTATTAATAGGCACTGTTTCAAAGATGATCATGTTTTTTGCTTGTCCAGATATGTTACAAAAAAAAACAACAATTTCCATGGGGTGTACTTATTTTTTCACATGACTGTATATTTATACTAATTTTCCTCATCATGCATTCTAAAGTACATGTGGATGACTTGACATTTTGCATGTGAATGTAACACTCACCACATGTGTCCGCTGGGGGCCTGTAGTGAGACGTGACTGCTGTACTGGAACGCTGGCTGCTCTTTGGACAATACAGGCTCCTATCTCACACACACACACACACACACACACACACACACACACACACACAAACACACAAACACATTGAGTTATGTACTTGTTTTATGTATTCTTTGCAGCAGAACAAAACTCATCAGTTTCTAACAATGTAATGTTTAATCAAGAATGAAAGTAATACAAACAACACCAACAGATCATTTTTGTTTCTAAACAATAAAACACACCTGTAATGGCGGGTCTGTACATGATCACCTGACAAAAAATGTTATTCTCTGAGTGAGCGTTATATAATAACCTGGCAGCTCATGGAGGCAGCTCAGTGTGAGTATAGCTGTGATCCTGCTAGGGGAAAAGTTACTGGGTAAAAGGTGAAGATCTGTAAAAGGGCAAATCACTGCAATTCATTTTTCTCTGCATTATTAACCTCTGAACTTTGCTTAGAGACAGCCTTGACACCTCACAGGTTATTATTAATCCCAAATAATACCATTACTAATATATATTTTTTAATTTTCTGATATTTAAACCCTTATTTGTAATGCAACATTAAGCCATTTTACGTCAATTAGAAATGGTTGATGGTTTCCAAACAAACACAATGAGCTTTCTGAAGCATGTTTGTAACTACATGGCAGATGACATCAGTGTGATGGACTGGCGTTACCATAAAGTTGCACTCTCCCTTCATTTGCCTCGCTTTGCTAAATCTGTTGAACCAGTCGTCTCTTCCTGTGCCCCATACTATGTCAACTTCAAAACCTCAAGCAACAGATCAGCACAGGAGGCAAATATTTCAAAAGAAACTGCAAGTCTGATCCTGCACCTGCATACATTACAGAGATTGCACACACCTTTCTACATAATTTGTCTGACACATGATACACGAAGCAACATATTACCTCTTCTCTGGACTTTGCACTACACAAGGCTTATGATTTGGGGGGGGGGGGGTGTTTCTCTATTAAACAGTGATACATTGTCCCTAATGTGTAGTTATACATTTCAGTAGTTCTTTTTGGCAGGGGGGGACTTCTCCCCCTTTCCTCCCTAATTTGGTCTTGGCCAAATACCACCAAACATCCAGCTCAGATCTTACGACAGATACCTATCAGCTGAAGAGGGTGAAGGCTAACATGTGCTTCCTTCCAAACACATAAAGCCAGCCAACTGCATCTTTCCTAACTGCTGCACATGCTACATCGCAAAGTGGCATACCTTATCTCACAGCCACCCATGATTAGCTAGTTTCCCTGTGATTGACAGGAGAGACAGAGGGAGAGAGAGAGAGAGAGAGAGAGAGAGAGAGAGAGAGAGAGAGAGAGAGAGACACTCTCCCACACAGAGAGCACAGCCAATTTTGCTCCCTTGGCTTCCAGCCACTGATGGCTACGACATCCTCAGGAATCGTAAGAAGTCGTGAGCTCCCGGCGACGTGGTTTTTAGTCTTTCATTTCAGATACTCACCCGGCCCACCACTCCTCGGCCTCTGACCGTCTCCAGCGTTCCTGACAGGCTGAAGATCCTCCAGTGTCGTTCTCTCAGCTGCACCACCTCGCTGCCCATGTTCTCTAGACGGATGCAATAGCGCCACTGGTTCACAAAGCACACGCATATGGCATTAATAAACACAAATGCAAAACATATAACAGAACTGAGTTCTTAATAGTTTGGTGAATTTGGTCTAGAATAACTTTAGATAATCACAGCTTTTAACTTACCCAGTAAACATGTGAATTCTGTGCTTCCTGTCGGATTCAAAAAAAAAAAAAAAAAGAGAGAGAGCGAGCTTTAGCAATAGCAAGAAATTAAAAACTTTTACTCATAAGCATATCGCCAAAGAGATGCAGTAACACAAAGATGATATCACATACTGCTGATGAAACTGCTGTGGCCTGCTGTGTGTTCTCACTGCTTTAAAGTGCACCTATTATGGTTTTGAAGCGTGCCTAATTTTGTTTTAAAGGTCTCATATAATAGATTTACATGCATCCAAGGTCAAAACACAATTTAATGTGCTCATAATTTAAACTGCAGCATTACATTGCCCCCCCATGTCACAAACGACTCATTCAACGATCCGTTCTAAAGGATTCATTCTAAACTCCTCCTTTCAGAGAGCATACTCTGCTCTGATTGGTCAGATGTCCC
>JANDJT010000167.1:13003340-13017932 GCA_024331685.1 Stegophilus panzeri | reverse complement strand
GGAGAAAGTAAACAGCCAAGAATGTTGAGTGGAGGAATGGACCCAAGTACCTCCATGAAAAAGGTTTTAATGGAAAAGAGTGGAGGAAGAAGAAGAAGAACCTTTAATTGTCATTACACATATACAGATGTACAGTACAACGAAACCGTTACTCTGCATATCCCAACTCCTACTGAGGTTGTGGTCAGAGCACAGGATCAGCCATCACACGACACCCCTGGAGCTGACAGGGTTAAGGGTCTTGCTCAAGGACACAACAGTGATACTGGATTTAAACCCCCAAATTTCTGGTCAATAGACCCACACTCTGTCCATTAGCTACACTGTCTAGGCTAAGAGTCTTGCTCAAGAACCCAACAATGAGTTGACAGGGTTAAGGGTCTTGCTCAAGAACACAACAGTGAGCCTGGATTCAAACCACCAACTTTCTGGTCAATAGACCAACGCTCTATCCACTAAGCTACACTGTCCCTGGAATGCATATCATAAAAACATTTTTTGTGTTTCTTGGGAGTGTGGCTTGTGATTCCTTGCTGCAAGATTATGAAGACATTAGTATTGTAATAAACTTAATTAATTGATAAATAAATTGACATTATTAATTATTATTAATAATTATTGTTAATATTCATTAGGAACAACTTCTTGCATTTGTTTTTATGCATGTTTAATACCTACACATTTCTGTAACTGTGATAATTGTTTTTCTGGAGTTTTTATTTCCATCATCATGATTAATGTCCCAGCATCACCTGCAGCTCTTAAGCACACATGACAAACAAAATGGGAAGCTCAGTACTTTTTTTCTTTTAGTCTGATATGAATATTATTTGATATAGCCAAAGGAGCCACATGAAGGTTCTTTGCAGATGTAGCTGTATCTGAACCTGATTTGCTGAAAGGCAGATCAGCATTTTGATTGGTTAATTGCACGGTTTTGGGAGTCGTTAGGTTGGCGTCTGCATTGGCCATTAGATTTGGTTTTCCTGTGGCTTCCAGATTGCTGATCATCGACGACAATTCCTGTGTCTCCAAAGTAATATCTGATTCAGTGGAAGGTTAACAGGATGAGATGTGGGGACAGTGTTGGGAAAGCAGAGGAGAAAAATAGAAAGTTGAACATAGATATTGCACTCACCATTCTGAAAGGAAGACTTTTCTGCAACTGTCTTTGGTGAGACTTTTTCAGGGGGCAACTGATGAAACTGATGAGTTGTAGAGTTATGGATGTCTGGTGTCATAACTTCCTGACCCTCCTCTATTGGTTGAAAAGAAGGAAGAAAACAATATATAAAAATATGAAACATCAGAAGTATGCTCAGTAGGGAAAAAATAGATAGTGTCAAGAACTATGACTGGTGTGGTTTCACCTACCAGATTCATGCTGGGATTCTTTGTTTGGTTCTGGTGTGGAGATTTCAATAGCTGAATGGCTAAACTGAGGCGGTGGAGGTATGAGTTTGGTAAGAATGGAGGGTGGGTTACGTTGTATCCTCCAAGGCCTTGGAGACGTAGGGCTTAATGAAAAACCTTCAGCAACTCCAGATTTCTGGGTTGTTTCCATTAAAACCATGGAATTGGTTTGGCTATTGTTTGATGACTTCATTTCCTGGATCTCTGTCAATGAAAAAGAAATAGGACATTTTATAAAGTGTTAGGCAACTTGTCAGTTTTCAGGACAGAAATTCTTTTTAGTATATCAGTTGCAATTTGGATAAATAGTGATGTCTGTAGTGTCATGAAACCTGGGATTGAGTTTGAGTAAGTTGCAGCTGTGCATGGCTGAGGTCAGGAGACAGTGTGTGGGTGTTACCTGTAGTCTTGGACTTCTGAACTGCCAGATCTCTTGCTCTGCTCGTAGCTGTCATTAGACGCTGTCTTGTAGTCATGGCCACAGATGTCACATGCTGACTGGATAATGATGACATCACATCCTGTGATACTAAGTATTCAGAATATCCAGAGACTCCAGAGTATTCTTTAATGACAGAGAAGAGAAGTAAATAGAAATCATGAAAAACAAAGTTTAAAAAAAACAATTCAGTGACTGAGATGAATGTTTCACTCACCACTTCCTAAAGGACTTTCAGGTCTAGGGTCTGGGTTTGGATGTATTTGAGAAGATGTGATGGTCAGAGAGTCAGAGTGTGCATGTTGTTTATTGACCAGCGATGCCACTTCTTCTAGTTCGTAAAGGGAATTTATGATCAGTTAATGATTATTAGACCACTGCAAGTCATGAATTCAATCTGACTGTCTGTTACCTTGTTCTTTTTCAGGTTTATTCTCCAGTCCAGCTGAAGTTGAGGGGTCTTTACTTTCTTCTTCTTCTTCTTCTTCTTCTTCTTCTTCTTCTTCTTCTTCTTCTACCTCCTTTTCCTCTTTGCTTAACACCTGTCAATCAATAAGATTATATGCATGTATAATCCCTTTCGTCTGGGACAAAAGTCTTAGTTTTCAGAGGCAGAGAATTTATCTACTGATGTTTTGTAAAATACTTCTAGTGGAGAAGGACAGAATTACAGGTTAACTGAAATACAACTCTGGCTTTGAGCTGCTATTTTAATTACAAGGCTTTTCAAACCATTCAGAGAGTTGTCAAATTACTACCCCCACTAAATCATCATATAATAACCTATTCACTGTTTTTTGTTTTTGTGCAGTCAAAGATAGTTTTTGAGACCACTTGCTCAAACAACCCCCTCATTAACAATTAGTGTTCTTCCTTTTTTCAGACTATGCATATACACTGCTTTAATGAGAATATTAGCTCTAAACAGCTATATACTGTATATCTTTTTGCCTTGAGTAGATGTATTTCTGTCCATTTACATTGTTTCCCTAATTTTCTCCCCATTTTGATCACCTGCCAACTCCCACCCACCAGCCAGCTCTCCCCTATCATAAAACAGCTACCAACCAGTGACGGTGAAGGCTAACACGTGCTCCATCTGAGAGCCAGCCAACTGGATCTTTTCAGACTGCTGCTCATGCTGCATCACAGGGCGGTGTAACACACTTGGATGAAAGTGCTATTTACCCTCTTCCGCATACATGATCTCACAGATACCCACGATTGGCCAGTGTCTCTATGATGATTGACAGTGGAGAGAGAGTATGCCCCTCTCTCCCAGAGGAAATGGCCAGTTTTGCTCCCTTGGCTCCTGGATGGCTGTGACATAGTTGGGAATTGAACTCGCAATCTCTCGACAATAAGGCAAACCCTTCTCTATTGCACCTTTATTCAAGGATGTGATTCATTCATTCATTCATCTTCAGTAACTGTTTTGTAGTGGTGGATCCAGAGTATATCCAGGGAACTCTGAGCACGAAGCAGGAATACACCCTGGATGGGCCACAAGTCCATTGCAGGGCACCATGCACACACACGTTCACACGCTTATTCAAACCTAGGGGTAACTGAGTGTAGCCATGGGGAGAACAAGAGAAAGTCTGCACAGACAGTAAGGTTAAGGTAACTGTAAACAAGCATTCAGTCATTTATTGAAATACAAAAAAATGTCATTTAAAAAAGCAAGACTGTGATTGATTTTGGCATTAAATAATAATCTATTGTCATAAGAAGAGTTTTTACTCTTGTATGATGTCAATAAGTCTAAAAACCTAGATTTACCATGTAAGCAATACAGTACTTGACTTTTAATCTTGATTACATGGAGGAAGACGAAAGCCTAAATGAATTTCGTGCCAGAAAATTAAAATTAGCTTAAGTTTAAAACATATCAACACAGAGTAAATAAAAGCCTAATGGTACAATCATATACTGATGCAATTACAATGTCATATACCATAAAACAACATTTTCTTGCCTAATCTGTCACGTTGTAATGACTACAGCAAACTAGCTATTCTCCCATAGTAGACGGTTACAGTAGAACGTCACGAAGTAGAAGTTAAAGTCGTTGCCATTCTATTCACAGCTGTTGCTTAAAGTCCCTAATTGTACTAAGATACAGCAATTTAGATGGGTCAGATTCAGGTGACATATTGTGTGTGTGTGTGTGTGTGTGTGTGTGTGTTTTGAGTGCTCAGTCATCAGGCTGGTAAGTTATACATTGTTTACATTCCACATACGTTTCTGGGTGTGTGTGTGGACATGCATTCTGTAAGTATGACAATATGCACATCGTGTTAGAGGAGATATGTTTCTATAAAGGCAAAAAAATCCCAAAAACCATTAATAGCCTTTGCCCTTTGGCTTTAAGGTTCTATTTAGAGGTGGTAGGCCTCCATGGCACACTTCCTCTATTTGGGAATAGTCAGAAGCCATAATAACTACTCACGTCCTCCCATGTGTAATATCTGCATTTGCATTTCTAAGACAGCAGTCTGGTCAATTTTAACAACAATATAAGTGTAAGGATGGTACAGGAAACGGTCAATCAACTCAAACCTGAGACAGTTGGCTTGTACGCTAAAAATCATCAACTTGGACACTCATGGACCCAAAAAAATCCATGCTGTGTGTTTGTGCACATGACCAGTAATATTCATGATTAAAATAAGTAACATGTTATGATCTATCCTGTTATGTAAAAGATGATTTCTTTTAAGGACACTGTAACTTATCAGAGTGTGTTAAGGAGTGTGCTAATTCTTAGCGGAACAAGACATCAATCAGTCTCGCTAAAAATACACAAGGCTTTTTAGGGCCACCTAAAGAAAGAGGGAGAGGGAGAGGGAGATTTGTGATCTGGGTGATAAGCATGTGACACCTAAACCACAAGCTCGATCTGTGTGTGCAAACATTTAAAATGGTGTGAGTATTAAACAAAATGGTCGCCAAAACCATTGATCAAATCTTTGATCAAGGGATTGATTGGAACAGCTCAGGAAAGCGACATTAAATATATGTAACTGTAATGCAAGACCTACAAGACTAGAAAACTTAAACCTATCTACATATCTGCATCTACTATATCTGTCTCCTGTTAAATATATTAGTGTCATTAAAGAAACTGAATGCATTTAAATATTACAATAATCTTAGGATGCAAATGTATGTAAATGTACAACAGATTAAATCCTTATGTAAATCGGTTTTCTAAGAAGAATGTGAAATGTTTAAGGGAAGCGGCAACAATATTCAGATATTTCTGAATATTCAGATATTTCACACACACACACACACACACACACACACACACACACACACACACACACACACAGAGCACAGCACAAAAAGAAATTTCATGGGACCCCTTATGATCATAACATATTTAACTTATAACATATATAATATAACATAACAATCTAACTATTCAAATATTAATCATATTAGGCTTCAAAATTCATATCATATTAAAATACTGCAATTTTTTGTAAAATTGAAGTAACATTAGTTATATGTTAGCTTCAGATTATATCTGATTCATTCAACCAACCAATCAGTCAGGTTTATGTATATAATGACTATAATGAATAATAATTATATAACTCTTAACTCTAGTTGTATAGTAATCTCCACTAAAAATGACCACACTACCACAGTGCTTTTAAATTCTCAAATCTGATCAATCAGACAGCATTGATTCATTTTCTATAACATCAGCTCTGACAGTATTGCGGCTGTAATTCGAATCACAGGTTTATATTATTGCGCTCGTTCTAATATGTTATTGTTTCTATAGTAACAGCTCATTTATAGGGATTTGTATGGTGGACGCTCCAAATAATCTAAGGCTAATACTAAACAGATTAAAATGTTGTTGTTATTTAACAAGAAAAAACATAGAATCATTAATATGGTGAAGCTTCCTGTAAGGAGACATGAATTTGTGCATTTATGGAAGGAGTCTCCAGTGTCAGTGCTTTGTAACAGTCCCACCATGGGAGACTCTTCAGGACAGAGGACAAACTGCATCGTATTAATTTCAAGAGAGAGAAATATTTTTGCTGTGGTGTAAAGGAATAAAATACTTCCGGATGTGCTGTTATAGGAAAAACTACCAAACAGGATGGTAACACTAACTCTGTTTCGCATCCCCATCATGTTTTATCCCTTCCTTATAAAGGATTAAAACCACTGATTGCAGACCTCACTTTGAGAAGTGTGGATTTGAACAAGGAAAGCAAGCAGTGCATGAATAAGTAGCTTACATTAGACTCATAAGTTGCATCTATGTTAATGGTGCTGACCACAGATGCAGAAGGGGAGCTCCTGGAGGAAGTAGACTCTGAATCCACACACACAGATCCACCGAGTAAGTATACTCCAGCTGGAACACAGGTTTCTTCTTCCTCCATGGAAGATGCAGTTCCTGGGCTACATCTCTCAGCTTGGATCTGAGCTTGAACTTGGAGATCAGGGTTTCGCTGGTAACTTGACTGGCTCGCTATCCAAGGTAGTGTGTCTACCATTTGGGATAGAGCTTCTAGCTTCTCCTTCAACTGCTGGTTTTCCTCCTGGAGCCTTGAAACCATGTTCTCTAGGGGTTTGGCACCTTTACAAGCCTCCTCCAGGCGCTGCTCTACGTTTCGTTTGAAAGTAGCGACGTCAACGTGGATCTCACGTACAACAAGGCGCAGAGCTCGTTCAAACTGTGCCAGCACGCCAGTGCCATTCTCACCTGAACCACTTGCTGTACTCGATTCCATCACAGTGCAAACCCAGGGAACTGTGTGTAGGTAGATGGTGTATGTGTCTTTCCTTGACCCGCCAGCGGGTATGTGAGCAGAGAGTGCTAAGATCAGGCTCTTTCTTTGCCTTCTTGGCCCCCAGGTCATTTGCCAGTGGAAGGAGAAGGGGGGAAGGGAGAGTAATGGAGATGGAGAGCTTGGTTCCCCATGTAAGGGGTCTAATTTTAGAATGTATTTGCTGTCTGGCAGCCTGTCACTAGCCTTAATGTTTCATCAGGGCATGGTAAAACAGGGCACACAGGGTGCAAAGACACACAAAATAATCTAAAATAGTTTCTCGATGTAACGTTCAATAATGATAGACCAAATCGCATGGAGCCTATCACAACTAAATCAGTAAACAATATTCAGTATTCACATTTGTAGTTCTTGAATGAAGTGTAACAAAAATCAAATACAATCCAAGACAGTACAATCACATAAAAATTCTTTTCTAGTACAGCATCAGCTCCTATCATGTTTTACTTCATCAGCTCGTCTCCGTCAAGTGAGTTTACCATATGGGGACAGGACAGTAATTCTTGGGTCAGAGGCCAAAGGGCATTGAGTCTGTAGCTGGTGCATGGTTACAGTATGATGTTGTAATGTGTGCTGAAATCTTATTTACCTGAATTATAAACAGGTTGAAGATAAATTATGGCACTAAAGGAATGATATCAGAGATTTCACTTTATTTAACATGTTTTTGCAGACACTGGTTTGATAATATTAAGCATGTAAAGGTTTCAAATGATTCAAAACTGCATATCGACTATGTGATAAACTTTGATTTAAATGTTTTATTTGAATTTCAATTTCAATTTTGACCCCATGCTATTGAAAATATGTTCAAGTAAAAGCAATGGGAATGGAATTATGGGGACTTGGATAGATGGAAAGATAGTAGGGGTGTAAACCTCAGCCTTTCACACGATACAATACAATTTCACTTCATAAGGCAATGGTTCGATATTTGACGATACCACTTACTCTGCTACGATCAATATGTGACCTACTGTGTTCAGAATCTTAAGAGGATTACTGTTAATTCACAAGTGATGATGATGTAGGGAAGGACAATTTCAAAACTATCAGAGTTACAGGCAAATCACCTCACCAGTTTAAAAATATGAATTGCTTTTGCACACTAATTGTTTGTCCTTTTTCTGTAATAATACATTTATGATTAATCAATTGTTGTATTGATTCATTTAAATTGTTGTCTTTCTATGATGTTATGCTCCGAATAGATAGGGGTATGAGTGGATGGATAGTAGAGAGAAAGAGAGAGAGAGAGAGAGAGAGAGAGAGAGAAACATAATTATTAGTGATGAAGTAGAAAATGGTTCTCATCTATAAACCTTAACATGAAGTATATGCACTATATGGGCAAAAGTATGTGGACATCTGACCATCACACCCACAATTGCTTGTTGAACATCCCGTTACAGATTTAAACCCCCTTTACTGTTATAATAACCTCCACTCTTCTGGGGAGGCTTTCCACTAGACTGTGGAATCTGTACAAGAATCTCTGCATAAAGAGTGGGAGGGTGCAAGAACATTCAGAGTACTGGACACATTGAATACTGTATAAATTACACTTCCATTTACAACCTCATAGTTAGTTACAGTGTGGCTGGTTGGCATAAATCTCTTCAGCTTCCATGTGGCTGTTGGCGTAGATGTTACTGTGGTTTGGAGGCTTGTTGGCATCAAGCTTATTTCTAGCCTTAGCTGCTTTAGTAAAAAAGAACAAAACAAGTAAAAAGGTTGCAAGTGCCATGTGCAGAGCACACAGAACCAATTTTTAATCTGAGCAATAAAACACCACAATGTTCTGACTGAGGATCAGTAAAGTCAGAGATTAAAGCAACTTCTGCAAAAAAGATTTCGATGCTAGCTTTATCGTGATCTTTCAGTAATAATACTCACCATGCTGATTGCTGCTGTGTTTCTCTTCACCGTGCTCTTTGTCATTTCCTGCAAGGGAAACGGATCAAAACCAAAAACCTTACTTCAGATTCCATGCTTTTTGAAACATAGCCAGGGGGTAAACAATTCGTTTTTTCTCTCCAAAACAAACTTACAGTAGTTGTCAAAAGTATAAATAATGTCAGCTTGACTCTAACTCAATTTTAATTGGTTGATTTAAAAGGCTTGAGTCCTGTGAGTGCAAAGTTCAGAAATAAAAGCACTAATGATCTAATAAACAATGTGACAGCACACATTTGCCTGATATTTAAATGATATCATATTGGAGTAATATAAATTAGATTATTTAATAAAATGCAACTTCAATCATAAGGGAGTCTTTGAAAAGGGTTTTAAATGGGAAGATTTCCCTGGTTGTAAAATTGTTTAAGAGCTAGAGTTTGAACAGATAAGGAAAAGAAAAGAAAATTCTTACTTTTTTCAAATCTTGAGTTTGCATAGATGTGTTTATTTGATGCATCTGGAATAATAAACAAACATTTTTAAAATAATAATTGTTAAAATAAACCCATATTCTAAAATCTATTATATTATGTAGTTGAAGCATCACTCACTGGAACAAGCACGCTTTATTAAACAGATTAAAACCACAAGAAGGGTGAGAGCAACAGCTCCTCCTCCTGCTATAAAGGGCCATATAGGTAGAGATACCACTATATTCATGCTCGTCCATCTGTCTAAAAAAAAAAATACAGAAATGTGAACAGAAATGTATGTTCACTGTATCCAGAAGATCATGAATCAGTAGCATACAACAGTATGCTAATATACAACTTACTTAGGTGAAGCTCCTGATACGCAATTCTGCAGCCGGTCCCGTTAAACAGCTCACAGCGGTAGAGACCCAGATCATACGGCTGAACTTTCTGAAGGAGGATGGAGAAGTTTCCTGATTCAGAGAGCTCAGGGAACGTCTTGATACGTCCACCTTTAGAATCCCAAAACATCACATTTCCCTGTAGAGTGATCTCCACTAGATAGTGTATTGTTGTGTTTCTCGGACTCCACACTACTGATATCTCTGCAGTCTTATCTGATCCGAGGAGAGTCCGATTAAAGTTACACGGCAGCAGGACATCAGACTGGAGCTCAGTAGAAATGTTACTGCTTAGTAAAAGTTCACCTTTGCACAGGCTTTCTCCTGTAATTAAAGAGTAAAGTGTTATGATTTCAAATTTGAACTTAAGTAATACAATACAATTAGCTGACACTCAAACAGTACTATACTACACAACCCTACAGCTACACAGCAGCACAACATCAGATCGGTGCTCAGTAGTCAAGTTGACTCTGTTCATAAGTTTGCTTTGGCATATGCTGTCTGGAATTAGTGAAGAACACGAGTGAAGACGATTCAGGTACTTAAATCAGATTTAACCTTAGAATTATCAGCCTTGCATTTGCACTTTAGCACATTTGCCCTGGTTTCAGTTTTACACAAGCAATGTCTTTGGTGTTTAAACATTTCTCAACTATACACTAATTGTTTTTTGGATTACTCAAGCAGGCTTAAGATGAAAACAAAATAAATGAATGATGTAAAAGTAGAACTCTAGTTTTAGAACAGAAGAGTGATTAGCATATGTTATCTTAACAGGTATAACTTGGAAAAAAAAACAAAAAAAAAAAACGGTCAAATTTAAAAAAATGATCTTACCTGTCATGTGTGAAATATGGCATAGAGACAGCCACAATATCCAGTGCTTCATCTCACAAAACATGTCTGTTGTTACTCAGTTGAGGTGTTAGAGCGCTTTTACAGCATTTCTCAAGTGTTCAGATGGACTACAGGGGAGTTTTCACCACTTCCTGAAAAACCTACATGTGATTTTAATGGTGGGTGCAAGTGAACGTGAGCTTTTCTCATTTTGCACAAAGAGTTTAATTGATTAATTTTTCTGTTGTTTCATACTCGGTACCTTCAAGAGATCCATTCAGTGAAACATGATTTGTGCTTCAACCTCTGAATATAAACATCCTCATTAAAACATTAAGCATCTGTCCTACCTGTTAACTGGAAAGTTGATGTAGATAGCAGTAGATATGACATCATGCTTTCAGTTGTTTCTTGTGTAACCCTAGGAATATATGACTAAAGTCAACCAGAAAGATTACAGACTTATAAGTACTTGTACTCTGAAGAAAGAACCCACTGGTGTTCATTCTTCAGAAAGACCTCAGGTTTTCACCACCAACCCTTAACCCAATTGAGCAGCATTTCACTTCCTGAAGAGGAGATTAAAGAGAATCCCCCCAATAAAAATAAAAATAAATAAATAAATAACAAGTGAAAGAGACTGAGGTAAAAGTCTGGAAAAGCATCACAAAAGAAGAAAGCAACAATTTGGTGATGTCACTGAGTCTCAGGATTGATGCAGTTATTGCAAGCAAGGGATATGCAACCGAATATTAAGTGTAATTTACTTTCATTTATTTCAAGACTTATCTGTTCCTATACTTTTGCTCGCCTAAAAATTGCGTCGTCGGATAAAAAAAAAAGTTTCTGTTTTATGTTGTTTAACACATCTAGATGTAAATACCAGGAAATAAAATTTAAAATCCTAAACTCTTGTCTCAAATCCATCTTTTGATCTCAAACCCAAATGTCTGGTGTACAGCACAAACAATTTAATTGGCCTTGCTGCTCCAATATTTTCAGATGGGACTGTATTAATTTTTAATGTGCCTAAGATGGATAAATCACATAGCAATCAACTGAGACAGGACCTGAGTGTACAGGAGAAGTAAAAAAGAAAACAGAAAAGACATACACAACCACAAAGGTAATAACATCTAAGAGGTCTGTTACTGTTTTCTGTTTGCACTTACTGTGTCGAGGAGAATCTTAAACAGGATGTCTCTAAAGATACAGACAATATCTAGGATAATACTTTGCACTTACTTACAATGATTACCATTCATATTGTTGTTTAGTTTTTGGCTCTCATTTTGTATCATTGATTGTGAACTCAGGGTGAAATTGCCCTTTTTATTTTTTGTTTTGTTAATTTTCTCCCCAATTTGGTCATGTGTAAATTCCAACCCACCAGCCAGCTCTCCCCAATCATATGATAACTACTAACTGGGGAGGGATGCTAACTGGGTACTAACTGGGGAGGGATGCTATCATCTCTTCTGCATACATGAGCTCACAGATGCTCATGACTGCTCATGACAGGGGAGAGAGAATGCCATCCTACCTGGCCGCTAAATGAATTTAGAATCCGTGGGTTACATTAAAATCTGTTTGTGGATCATAATTGAATGGAAAGATTAGAAAAAAAAAGATGCAGTCTCTGTTGTTACTCCAGGGAGAAAAATAGGGCAATTATCTCAGGGCCATAAACACAGCTACTGACAAAAAGATGCTTAATTCTTTATTAGCAAGCTAAACATTTCACGCTGTAACCACGTCTCTATCCGAAATAACACATTTATGGATTTCACAGTAAGGGGGGTGAATACTTATTTAATCACAATGTTTTATGTTTTTAATTATAAATACTTTGGCAAACTATTTAGAGTTTTCCATAAATTTTAATATTGTGTTTGTGACCTAAAACATCATCAGATTTTCACATAAGTCCTAAAAGTAGACAAGACGAAACCAATTAAACAAATGAGATAAAAAATATTATACTCGGTCATTTATTTATTGAAGAAAATGATCCAATATTACATATCTGTGAGCAGAGGTGGGTAGTAACCTGCTACATTTACTTCGTATATGCTTAAATACACTCTTATTTTATTTTAATACGCTTACCTTCCTTTTCTTTTGCACAGTTACTTGATTCTGGCTGACAGGAAGTGTCATGTATTGAATTCTCAATTGATTCACCTATTTAGAGAAAAATACATCAAGAGAAGTTAAACTTTGTTTAACAGCTATTCCTTGCATCCCACTACTGTTTTTAGCATGCCCTTGTGGACTTCACCTGAGTGTTGAAGTGTTTAACACCAAGTGTTTAAGAGGGAGTGGAAATTCAGCACCTGATGACTATAGTTATGCCGACAAGTTGATTATTGGACCTCGATGGGTTCATCCGATGAACTTTACCCAGCAGTGACATGTGACCATAGAGACTGACATTAATAACGACATACCTTCAAGCCAAAAAATAAGTCAAGAGCCTGTAGATAGATAGGTAGGTAGATATTGATCCTGAAACTGTTATGGAAATATTATCCCACTTGGCTTATGCTGCAGTTTACTATCTAGTGAATTTTTAGAGTCAGCCTGTAATAGGCAGTTGAAAGTCGACAACATTTACATTTTCATTTATGGCATTTGGCAGATGCCCTTATCTAGAGCGCCTTTCATTTTATTTCATTTATACATCTGAGCGGTTGAGGGTCAAAGGCCTTGCTCAAGGGCCCAACAGTGGCGGCATGGCGGTGCTGGGGTCTGAACTCACGACCTTCCAATCAGTAGCCCAACATAACCACAGTTATGCTCGACAAGAAGCACTAATATTTCCAGCCCAACTCCATCTTTAAAACCCCAATAAAGGCCTGAAAAATTGAGAATTGAACATGGAGATGCATTTTTATTCTTTTTCTCAGCCTTTGTGTGGAGAACAAGGTAAAATAACATTATACACCCATAGCATAGCATTTTTAACTGATAAGGTCTGGAGCTAAAGAGCCTTTATTATTATGGTTTATTAGATAATTATTATTAAAGGTTTAAATCTGAGTCACTACTAGAGGCTTTAGTGCTATATAACAGATCAAAGTTTGGTTATAATACCACAGACTGCTTACTTCCTCTGTCTGAGCGTGCTGTTGCACCCACAACATTTTCTGCAGAGACACAGGACAACATGTGTGTGCTAAATAGAACTACTGTAGATACAGTATATACTATATAGAAATATAAACTGTTTATATATAATGTAATCAAACACGCATCAACTTATCATAGTCAGTCTGTATAACAATGAAATCATGTCTGCCTGCAATGTAATTTCAAAGACCATGCAAAAAAAATAAAAAGGTCCAAGTTTCAGTTCAGAACCTGGACTACTCTGAGACACACACAGTAAACTGGAGTGCATTTATTACTGCAGTACATTATTTTTACTTGGAAAATTTATACACTTTTATAAATTTCACAGAAAGTAACAAATTCTACACGTTTGAACAAGCTCACAAACAAGCGGATCTGTATAACCAGTAATGTCAGTAATAACATTCATACACTTCATTCACCTTCAGTAAAACAGAAAAACCTGGAGGGCATTAACTTATGGTTTATACTATAGAGGCACCTCACATTTTCTCACATGTATAAACACCTACAAAGCGGAAATGCCTTAAAATAGACTATAGAATGACTCTAGGACATGTGAATTGCTTTTGCTTTGACACTAAAAACCACAAGCTATCTTTGAACAATTTACTTTGTTTGTGTAACTCAAACACTCAGTCTGAAAGTTTGTGCTTCTGTTTTATAGTGAAAACCACAATTCCTATGCATGCAAAAAAAAAAAAAAGACCCAGATGATTAAGAGAACATGAAGATGTGCTTGTAGAAATAACTCAGACTTACGTTTTACATGTAACAAACAGGTTGTGAATACAGCAAGCAGCACAATTCCTCCTGAGAATGCTCCTACTGTGCTCCACATTAACTGATAGTTCTCTTGGCCTAGAATATAAATGATAAATTATAGGATATTTAACCTATAAGATATTTAACCTATAACCTATAAGAACCCACAGAGCTCTGAACACGAACCACTGAAATTTCATTTTACAGCTGTTACTTCCACACTCAGCCAAACGCTACATGATGCGTTTCTTTGGTTCTCACTTCCTGAAATGACCTTATGCGAATATGACAACTATTTTTGATGCATTACCCCCAGCTCTACATAATAGAGATTAATAATCTAAAATCTATATGTCTGATATAACTGATTACAGACTTCAGTTTTACTATCATTAAAATCT
>JANDJT010000167.1:12955999-12969430 GCA_024331685.1 Stegophilus panzeri | reverse complement strand
AGGCTTTTTTCTGGCACGCCTCCCATGCAGGTCAAATTTGTGCAATCTCTTTCTGATTGTAGAAGCATGCACTTTGAGGTGAACAGAAAGGATTTTTTAAACTTGGGCTCCTAAACATTAGATCTCTCATGCCTAAGGCAATAGTTGTAAATGAAATCGTCCCAGATAATAATTTTGATGCACACTGCCTTACTGAAACCTGGCTTAAATCAAATGATTATATTGGACTAAATAAGTCCACACCACCCGGTTACTGTTATAAGCATGAGCCCCGTATGACTGGTCGTGGCAGGGTCAGGTACTTAGTGATTGTGCTTAATGGGAAAAAAATCATTGTTATCTCTTGCTCTAGCTACCATGTATAGACCCCCAGGGCCCTACACCGATTTTTTTTTAAAGAGTTTGCAGATTACCTTTCAGACTTAATAGTTAATGTGGACAAAACACTGATTGTTGGAGATTTTAACATCCACATAGATAACAAAAGTGATGCATTATGACTTGCTTTTACAGACCTACTGAACTCCTTTGGGATCAAACAAAATGTCACCAGATCCACTCATCGCTTCAATCATACACTAGACTTAATTATATCTCATGGAACTGAGGTTAACAATATAAATATTCTACCACAAAGTGATGATCTCACAGATCACTATCTCATTTCATGCACACTGACTGTAGCTGAGGTTAGCCATTTAGAACCGTATTATCGAATGGGTAGAACTATTAGTCCAACCACCACGGACAGTTTCATAAGTAAGCTGTCTGATCTGCCCCAACTGTGCTGTGTACCTATAAATATGGTTGAACTTGATATGGTGACTACCAATATGGGCACTATGCGCTCCAGCACTCTAGATAATGTTGCCCCTATCGAATTAAAAAAAGATAAGAGAGAAACATCCTGCACCATGGTACAACAGTCACACTCATGCTCTCAAGAGAGCAACTCGTAATCTTGAGCACAAATGGAAAAAGACTAATCTAAAGGTTTTTCGAATTGCGTGGAAGGACAGTATGTCTAGCTATAGACAGGCTGTAAAAGGTGCTAGAGCAGAGTATCTACATGAATCTAGATTAACAAATAATATCTAGATTAACAAATAATAAAACATCGCCCAAACTGAATATTTCAGCACAGTTTAGTAGTAATGACTTCATGGATTTCTTCACTGAGAAAATGAAAGCATCAGGAATATAATTGGAAATGTACAGCTAACAGCTGTACACCCACCTGTCTGACTGCTACCAATTTGTTTGTTTAAATGATGAACTTTCTAATGTAACGGCAGTAAAGTATAGTGTGCCGTAAGGATCGGTGTTAGGCCCCCTGCTGTTCAAACAAAAAGTCACATGGAAATTATAGTGTCTGATTTTTTTTTTTTAATGACAGAAACACTGACTAAACAATAAAAAGAAATTTAAAGGATGATTTATTATTATTTTGCAGTGTAAATCAGCGTTAGTGCTGCAGACGTTTAGCAGGTTAGCATTCCCACAATGAAGTTGACTCGATGTGGTGAAAATCTTGCCTTTGGAATGATGTTTTAGACATTTAGTTGTCCTCTTTTCTGTAGTTGAGTTACGAATCTTGGCTTAGGATAGAATAAACTGTCTCATAGTTACTTAATTTTTTGTAATAGCACTGCTTTTTCTTACCTGGAAGTTTGAAAATGGTCCATTGGTTTAGCAAAACTAACATTTTTGGCTAAACAGTGCACACATTTGGGTTCTGTAATGGTAGGTGTGTTTTGTCTAGCAAAAATTATCTTGTCTTTTTTTTTCTTTTTTTTTTTTTTTAGGTTTCTACTAATTACTTAAGCTCTTCAAGTCCATATAGGTCTCTTCAGTGGAAGGGCACATATGTGGCTGCCAAGTGGATGGGTGGAGGCCTGTATTTCCCAAATATGCTGTCAATCATTTCCTATAACCTGAGTGTACTGGCCTCAGCAGGGTATGTGGAGAGACTCTTCTCCAGGATGGCAAATGAATGGAGTGATGTCCATAACCAGTGCTTTGTGGAGCTCATGAGGAATGAGCTCCTGATCTCCCTCAACTTTGGCCTGCCCTGTGCCGACTTTCAGTCATTTTGAAGGACAAGTCATCGCATAAAGCAGCAAGGAGTGATTTAAAAAGTATTCATGGAAGAGCAAGTGAAGAAAGAAAATAAGTCCTGGCTCCAGAAGGAGACTGACTGACAGAAACACTGAGAGAGACACAAAGATACTTTCCCTGACTAGCTGACTGACTGACTGATTAAAATGCTCCATGGAGAGAGAGGAAATGAACTGTTCCAGAGAAATACATTTATTTATTTACTATTTATTAATTACATATATGTTTTGTGTTTCTTAAATACACTTAGATTTCTTTCTGCGGGACTGTCAAATTGATTTCTTGTTTATATTTTTCCTTGTAGCTTATGATGTATGAAGGGTGAAAACATGCAAAGTTAAAAATCAAGCTGGAAAAAAATGTGAGGGAGTCTAATAAATACTCTCACTTTTCAAAAGATACCAGCCTCTCCCTTTTGGCTGTTCTAATCTGCTCGTGTAGAGCTAATGGAAACGGCAGGGCAATTTCTGTTCAAAACAAATCCCTTCTGAGGAAACCTTCTGGTCTTAGCTGTACGTACCTTTTAGCATTCTGACCTTGTGAGCTTTGTATTATGTTGCTTGTTGATGCGTGTGTATGTGAGTAGATACCCACGTGATGTCATGAACTATGTCTTTAATGTACTCCAGCCCGAGCCGGTTGATCTCACCTCCTCAGAAACACCAACTAAAGATTTCCTGGTGGCATGTTTTGCAACCAGTTGTCTGTCCTAAACCATACATTACATCTAGCTAGCTGAAAATGAGCACTCAAGGATTTTGTCAGTGCTTAAAGGGATCACAGATTAACATATTAACATCTATAATGGTGACCTGCTGCATAAATTAGCCAGCGTTTCTCACTTCCTGGCTCACATATTTACGTCAAGTAAGATTTTTCAATGAAATTAGTCATATGAGGACCAGGAACTACTCAAACTGTGTGGACCAAATGTCTCCGTAGTGATAGGAATACATGAGAGTTTGAAGTTGTCTTGTCACTTGGCTGGTCCTCTGCAAATAATTCACTTCTTTTACAAATTTTACTGGAAACAATAAAGAAAACATAGAGATTCAGTTCCTGAGGTTTAGGGTTAGGGTTAAGTGTAAATATTTCTACAACAACACACAAGTAAATGAATTAAAGGCTCCTCACAATGAGCGTAAAACCAACACAAGTGCCCCAAGCTACCCCAGAGTAGCGCCCCTAAAAAATGTTTCCATCTCTCTTTCCATATATGACTAATTCTACTAAGATCATTCCTCTGTGCACGCACACACACACACACACACACATCAACTAAATGAAGTGGATGAAGATCTTCTACACATCTCTACAAGCTTGTTAGGAATTACAGAAAGGAACTCGGTGCTGTTTCGCTCTCAAGGACACATCGGGGTGCCAATAATTTTGAATTCACTGTTTTGTGGGGAAACATTAGCACTAAAAAAAATACAACATCACTGTAAGTTTAAACTTAATATATTCCTAATTGTTCATTATTCATTATTATTCATTATTCATTATTCATTATTATCATTATCATTGTTCATTGTTCATTATTATTCATAATTTTTTTCCTGGTTATTTTCATGAAGGGTGCCATTACATACGGAAGTGTGTATGTGTTTATTTAGGACTCAAAAATCAGGAATATAAGCAATAAAAACATTTGAACTCATTAAAAACAGAAATAGAGCGTGTTTGAGGAGGGAATTAGCAGGGACTGCACTAAAAATCCATAAAGTGGGAGAAAATAAAAATAAAAATGAAAATAATATTGATATTCTATTATATTATTACATGAATGGATTAGTGACTATTGTTAATGTCTCGTACTTGCTCTGAGTTTTCCGGCAGCAGCGTTCTGATCATCTGGACAATTTGGTTGAAGGTCGGTCTCGAGGTCGGCTCAAGACTCCAGCACATCTTCATTATTTTGTACATTATTTATTTCTTTATAATCAGAGAGGTGTAATGATGAAATGTCATTGTGTATTCATCAGCGCTCACATCTCAGCAGGGGCGAAATCCGGCTGTGACATGTGATATCCACACCTGATCATCTTGTAGAACTGATCATCGACCACCACGTCCAGGTACGGACTTCTCCCTGAACATATACAACAAACAAACAAACAAACAAACAAACAAACAAATGTCATGTTTAAAATGCCTTTCTGAAGCCCAGTTTGTTTCTCATCGATCAGGAGATAAAGAATGAAATATCCCAAACACTGAAGACACTTTAAAGATGATGAAGAAGAATTAGAGATAAATTCATACATTTAAAATCTATATCCTGAATTAATAGCTAGAAGACCAGCCTGGAAAACACCACTGTTTTGTGTATTGAGCTGGGACGAAAGTCTTATATGTATATGTGTGTGTGTGTGTGTGTGTGTGTGTGTGTGTGTGATGATTTCCCCTTGTGCAAAGCACTGGAGCACGCTCTGAAACCGGAAACGCGATGGCGCACTTCCTGGTTTGCTTTTGACATTGACCTTCTTAACCTTGTTTACTTAACACAAGTGTATTAGTTATGGTTTATGTCCTGTCTCCACCCCCGTTACATTACTGGATGTCCCCCCTACATGTTCTTGTTAATCACAGCTGTTTTGTGTTACACCCCTGATTATGTTCGTTATTTAAACCCCTGGTGTGGTGTTGTGTATATATATTATATATATATATTATAAACTCAGCAAAAAAAAAAAAAGTAACTTTTTCGGGAGACTGTATTTTAAAGATAATTTTGTAAAATCCAGATACGTGTTACAGATCTTTATTGGAAAGGGTTTAAACGATGTTTTTCATGCTTCAATGAACCATAAACAATTACTGTACATGCAGCTGTGGAACAGTGGTTAAGACAGTTTACAGGTAGCAGGGCCGTAGCTCGGGAGTTCTGGGCCCCTGATAAAAATATTGATGTGGGTCACACCGCCCTCCACCCACATCATATACGGTATAAGATATGTGCATGGAGAACCACATCTACATATTATTTTAAAAGTTTAATATCATATCACTTTGACACGGTTTATTTACTCGTAACAGAACACAGTAATGTTGTTGTGAACACTTTTATTTCAAACGTTAAATGTTTATATAAATATTACATCCAAAGCCATTAATAACTTCTTATGAAACATTGTTTAAAGTCATCAAGCTTAAAGTCATCAAGCAATTACTTAAGATAAACTAATAAAATAATAACAAAAGACAAGAAATGAATAAAATAATAAGATAAAACATTTATTTATTTATTTATTTATTTATTTTTAAAAGGGCCAGTACTATAATAAAACATCTTTCCAGTTAGTTTGGTGTCTAACAGCTTAATTAAACATTCAGAAATTGAAAAGAATGCAGTCAAATGTAAAATAAAACCACTTAAATGACTCATTTTGTTCATTTTTGACAGAGATAATATGCTATTGCATAATATAATATTAAATAAAGCGAATAAATGTATCCATCCAAGAGAAATGAGTTCTAAATGAATGAGCATTAACGTGGAATTGGTCCTCTCTTTGCTCTTATAATAATCTCCACTTCTCTGGAAAGGCTTTCCACTAGATTGTTGAGGATGGCTGAGGGGATTTGCCTCGTTCTCCCGTTACAGCCACAAGAGAATTAGTGAGGTCAGGCATTGAGACAAGTGAGGAGATTCGGTGTGCAGTCGACATTCCAGTTCAGTGTGGTTGAGGTCAGGGCTCTGTGCACGCCACTCCAGTTCTTCCACATCGACCTTGGAAAGTCATGTCTTTATGGAGCTCGCTTTGAGCACAAGAACATTGCCATGCTGAACATGTCTGGGCCTGTTAGTTCCACTGAAGGGAAATTGTAATGATACAGCATGTGGTAACAGTTTTGGGGAAGAACCATATATGAGCGTGATGCTCAGGTGTCCACATACTTTTGGCCATATAGTGAGTGTGTGTATGTATGCATGTATGTATGGATGTATACTGTAGACACACACACACTTGCTTGTCAAGACCTTTGACATAATTATTAATGCTGACTGCAGATAATTAATGTTATTCTGCACCTTAATCTAACTCTAAGCTTTACTTAAGTAACCGAAAAGTGATCTTTTGGTTTTTTAAATAAAATAAAAGCTGCAGTTCTTGTAAAGATATAACTGTGAATTTTTGCTATCCATGTGAGAACATTGAGTCCCTACTAAGATATAAATTATTCTCCAACATTTGCCCTTCTGGTGAAGGTACTGTATGAGCCTTCAACACATGCTGCCTCCTCTGTTCCAAACAGTCTCGTAGATCGGGTTTTCACTCACAAGAGTTTCTAAAGTTCGGGAAGCAAAGTTTATTTTGGATTAATCAAGTGGTACAGATGTTAAAAAGGAAATCTGATATTTGCTTATTAATAAACAGAACATGTCTTGAATGTAGGTATTTACCATCCCTGCCATGGCTGTAGTTGACATAGTCTGGGTTATCATGTGAATAACCTAGAGACAGACAATACATACAACTATTTTATTTATTAGAACCATTCATCTAGTTTGTCCTTCAATGTTACCGATTAATTCAGTTTAAGCTACAGCAGAACTGAAGTCCTCAATACTTCACAGGAGTGTCAACTTCCTGCATGTGTGAGAATTCACACCTCTTAACACTTACCTCGAGTGCTCTCTGGGTGCAGCCGGTGCTTTCCTGTAACATCCAGTTGAGCTGTTTAGTTAAATGCATTGTACAGTAGATGTTTAATACTAATCAGCATTGGTCTATCAGAACAAGCTCGTTCAAAAGTTACAAAAAAAAAAGAACAGACGTCATGTCAAATATTACCTAATATAGCGTTTGTACAAAAGACTCACGTCTGTTGACTATGTAGATGACAGATGCTATGAATAAACACAGAAGTACTGCTCCTGTTGATGCTCCTGTGATGATTATCGCCTGATGGAAAACAGTAGCAGGACCTGTGGAAGTGTCTAAAGACCAAAAGTGTCAAACCGTTTTTATCTGAGTCTGATAAGTACAGAAAAGAAAAAAAAAGCACAGAAAAAGAATTTTATTCCTCTTTTTTACCAACAATTACAAATGTTTATTAATTAAAGACAGACACATAGTACTTTTTAGCATCCCTGCCATACAAGCCCGTGTGTAGCTTGTTCCTATAGAATCGATAAGATTAGAAACGATTAGAAAGAGCACATTAATATGAACCTGTGATTTGAATTACAGCTGGGACTGCTGTCAGTGGCATGCTGTTAGAGAAAATTTACAGAAAACAACTAGAGAAAATAACTTAGAGAAAACAACTTCTGACCAATCAGAATGGAGCACTGCGGTATAAATAACTGGTAATGACTAGTAGGACCACAGTGTTTCCAAAGCCAACAATAAAATATATTTATGCATATATATATATATATATATATATATATATATGTCTAAAAGTGTCATTACTAACCAAGCTGTAGTTCCTGATACGCAATTCTGCAGCCGGTTCCGTTAAACAGCTCACAGCGGTAGAGACCCAGATCATACGGCTGAACTTTCTGAAGGAGGATGGAGAAGTTTCCTGATTCAGAGAGCTCAGGGAACGTCTTGATACGTCCACCTTTAGAATCCCAAAACATCACATTTCCCTGTAGAGTGATCTCCACTAGATAGTGTATTGTTGTGTTTCTCGGACTCCACACTACTGATATCTCTGCAGTCTTATCTGATCCGAGGAGAGTCCGATTAAAGTTACACGGCAGCAGGACATCAGACTGGAGCTCAGTAGAAATGTTGCTTCTATCAGTGCAGTAGCTTTTACACAATTCACTCCCTGCAAACAAGCAACAAAACCACTATTAAGGGTCAGCTGATTCATTTGAAAAATATACACATTCATGCAGATTGACATCCAATTCAGAGTGTAACTTACCTTTGACAAACATCAAGCAACACCAAAGCATCCACACACTGAACCATATCGTGTTAAAATGCAGCACCATCATACAATCCTTAAGCTGCAGCTTCTGGAAATGTGATTTTCACAGCAGCGATGATGAGATCACAGAGATCACAGAGAACATCATTTCCTGAAATAGCTACAAACTAACAAACCACAGAACCCCAAGTGCCAGTTCTGATGAACTTGTAAATTCACACGCAATTGTTTTCATACTTCTGAAATCATAATACATTAGTAAAGATATTTACCACAGCGCCAGCATGTTCACTAGAGGTAATATATTATATTATGATTAGAAGTTTAATGAATAGTTAGATTTTGTTTCATGTTAATCCAGATCATGCTGATCTAATAGTAAAATACATGCTATAAAATATAAAAAAGTCACACAATGGTTCATTAAACCAAACTATTTATAAAATATTTCAGTTTCTAATAGATGTTATGAACAAGCAGGAGGTAATGAGATTTGAGGCAATACATCATATATGAATTGTTCATTCAACAGCATATAATTATAGAATTAATGATAATATCATATAATAAAGATTCCCAGGTGCATCTTTAAAATCCATTATACATTTATTCTATTGCAGTGACAAGTTTTGTGTTCTGAAATGCTTTTCTGCTCACCAAAGGGGTTTTTTTTTTGTGTGTTTTTTTTTTTTTTTTTTAAATTGCCCAAGCCTTCCTGTCAGCTTCAAACAGTGTGACACTCCCTGGATGTTTTTTTTTCACCATTCTGTGTAAACTCTATAGACTGTTGTGCATGTAAAACTCAGGAGAGCAGCAGTTTCTGAAATACTCAAACTAGCCCCTCTTGCACCAATAACCATGGTCATGGTCAAAAATCACTGAGATCACATTTTCATTTACATTTATGGCATTTGGCAGATGCCCTTAACCAGAGCGACATACGTGTATATATATAATTTATGCAACTGAGCAGTTGAGGGTTAGGGTTACCCCAGTTGAGGGTTAAGGGCCTTGTTCAAGGGCCCAGAAGTGGTGGTAGCCCCCCCACTCTGATGTTTGATGTGAACATTAACTGAAGCTCTTGCCCTGTATCTGCATGATTTTATACATTGTACTGCTGCCACATGATTGGTTGATTGGATAATGGCATGAATGTGCATTATTATGCCATGAAATAAGCTAGGGCCAATACAAGAACAGAACACAAGTCATAAACAAAGCAAGCTGTCAGTACAAGCTGTGGGTAATGGAACTGATATCAAAAGATCAGGGCGTACAAGGGGGTAAGTACCATCCAAATGTCAAATACTGCAGATAACTCAGTAACACAAACAGTTTTCACAGAAACAAACATGCAATGAGTGGGTCATCTCATAAGAGGTCAATCACACAGTCATTCCATTTAAACTATAAACATTTAAACAGCCCAAGTCCATTTAATCCCATAAAGAAATGAGCAACTCTAAAAAGAAAGTGCTGACTACATTCTGTCAAAAATAATATGGCTAGTTATAAAGAGGATATGTAGAAGGAAATGAAAGTTGCATAGCTTTTCATACATATAGGCACAGGGCACAGCATTTGACACTTGAACAGTCTCCTACAGCTAACTGTGTTCGAGCTAGATGTGTTTGTTTGTTTGTTTTTGTTAAATCCCACTCCCACTTTCTCCCAAACCATTCTGATCAATCTGACTAGCTGCCACAGTTATTATTTTTGCTTGTAGCTGATCACGATTTTTTCCCCACGATTTTTTGGATCATTTTCTACATGAGGCATGAAAGAATAAATATAACAGCAGCTTTGAGGCACAGGTTACTGTGTTATAGTTACCAAACCACATTTATACCACAAATTGTCTAGATTTAGTACCAACTAGCTACCATGCACCTTTTGCATCAATTGAACACCAACGGCTGAATTAACCCGGAGAGAGGAGCTGCACTTTAATGTGGATAAGACGGTTCGGTTCGGTTGTTTGGTCTTGATCAAGTTATACTCTGTAACCGGATAAAAGAGATTATTTAAAGTGATTATTTTTCAAAGGTTTGAGAGCTGGTTTGGAAATATGACACATTCAGACCAGTATGACGATCTGAAAAAGTGTCAAACTGACAAACCACGTACATTTACATTTACATTTATGGCATTTGGAAGATGTACTGATCGAGAGCAACTTATAGAAGTGCTTTCAAGTCTCTATCAATAGATACATCCTGATACTGGTTCACTATCAGTCTAAAGAACTCTGTTGGGGAGGTAATATAGTAAGAAACACACAAAGGCAACACAAGAATTAAAAAAAAAAAAAAAAAAAAAAAAAAAAATCAACTGGTGAGAGAGATTTTGCCTTTGCAGCAATGTACCCGGTGGGCGAAAGCTGAAGGAAGGTGTGCACGGAGCTCCAACGTAAACTGCAAGCCGGACAGCAGTAGATGCAAGCGTGAACAGGGGCAACTGGAAGCCTGATTGCTGAATGCTCATTGAAGATTGTAAGACAAGGAAAACCTTTTACTGACAGAGGATATGTAAACTCATGCACGTTGAGTACGCCCACCTTCGTAATCCCAGAAATGTACATCTCCCTGTAGAGTGATCTCCAGTAGGCTGTGTACTCTTGTGTTCCTCCGACTCCACACTACTGCTATATCTGCAGTCTTATCTGATCTGAGAAGTGTTAGATTGTGGTTGGAGATGAAACCTGCAGGAAGGTAGATCTCAAGGAAGAGGGTTGGTGGCCACTGGAGTAAAGCATTAAAGTCTATTTAATTGTACAGTGAGCAAAAGTTTCCTCAGATAAAACTACCTCGTTTACTTATACTGTTTTAGCATTAACTTGAGAGCACCTTACTCTGTTTCTTTTTTTGCTCATCACTATTGCGTTATGTGTCCTACTATATGTCTACATCTATCTTGTAATACAGTCCCCTCTGAAACTATTAGAAGAGCACGGTTAATTCTATTCTTTTCACTATACATTGAAGACATTTAGGTTAGAGATGAAAAGATGAATATGAGACAACAGATCAGAATTTCAGCTTTCATTTCCTCATATTTACATCTTGATGTGTTTAACAACTTAGAACATGGCACCTTTTGAGTGACCCACCCATTTTTTTCCCAAGTGATCAAAATATTGGAACAGGTGACTGACAGGTGTTAATTGCTGCCAGGTTAAATTGATTGTTTAAATAATTAACTGCTCTGAACATCTACTCTTGGTGTTAGCCTTCAGTTTCACCTGTGAAGACTGTATTTGTTGATAAAAAGGATAAGCCAACATGAAGATCAGCGAGCTGTCTATGGGAGAAATTCAAGCCATTTTGAAGCTGAGCAAACAGGGAAAGTCAAGGGCATTGCACAAACATTGGGCATAGTCAATACAACAATTTGGAATGTCTGGAAAAAGTTACAAAATGTTCCTCCAGCTAGGACCATCCTGCGCCAAGATATGGAGGTTTCTGTAAACAGCTGTATAACCAAAATTTGTTGTGTGCAAAGTTGTAGTTAAATCAAGTAAAATCAAATAAAAAAAGACTGGTGGCTTTGAAATACAAATAGGTAAGAACTTAAAAATATAGGAAAATTAAAAATGGAGCAACCTGTATTGGATCACTTGAAGTGGAATAACCCTCTGTAGTTAAGGTTAAGTGATGGATAAGTGGATGCAGCGTGGAACTTCAGGATGAGTGTCCCTGACCCAACCTCAGTAAAATATTTCAATAGGCTGGAGTAAGCAAAGACTCATATAAAGTTAAATTTCACTAAATTGCTAATGTCGACCGTCCACCATGACCCTGATCAGGATAAAGTGCCTATTGATGATGAATGAGGAAAGACTATTTTCACAAAAAATCTGTCAAATGGATTCTCTACTGGTTTGATGGAAGTTCTGTTTCTCCAGACTCTCAACACACACGTCAGATATGAATCAGCACAATTTATTTTTCAATGCTGTTTGTTACATTTATTAAGAAACCACACATCAGTAATACACAGTTAAGACTGGAATCATTATCCTAAAGATCAAACACATGATTTATATTTCATGCTCCAACATCTGTGGTCCTACCAGCGTATGTCATATGATCTCTCCTCAGTTCCAACATCCCAGTAGCAGCACTTAGTGAGTGATTTTCTGAAGGAAAAAGGTTTATTAGGAATGATGGAAATATGAGAAAACACCATCAACTGAGCTAAAAAGAAAGTAAGAAAGAATGTATACATTAAATAACTGCAGAAAATTTAATTCATAAGTATTTACCATGGCTGTTTGTACTGTGGAGAGTGTACACCCTGGAAGAACAGACAATATATACAATATTTTAATTATTACTATTAATCTAGGATGCCTCCAAATTGGAGGATTGCCTTTATCGAGTAATTTAAATAACCCTGCATTCACACTAGTGAGTGATGAATCCATTGTGTTGTTGAGTTTGTCTTTAGTGGTCATGAAGCGAGCACTTCCGTTGTCGCTTGTGGATGTGTAACGTCCATCCAACGTTTTTATGCTGTGTTCAGTTTCCAACCTCCAACTAGAAAGTCAAAGAAAACGTCCCCTAAACTTGAAATTTCTATTTTCAACTACATAAGTCGAATTCGCAGAGGTTCGAAAAATGACATCATTCCAACCTGTGAATTGCCAGCTATGAGGCAAGTCGAATGCAGCATAAAGTTGTGATAGGGCGAATGAAAAAATGCCATACAACCCGTGCCATGAGGTTGGTCAGAGGAATCGTTCAAGCCAATCTTCGTCACTCACAGCTGTCACTAAAATTGTAGCTCCGTGTTGTGCGCGAACATAGATAATGAATGGTCTCCTATAGCTTTTTAAGATTTTTACTTTAATGTTAAACTTAATGCTAAAGCAGAACTGACTGCAGAAAGGAAACTTTCAACCTAAAACATGGTAAATATGTTGATACTGAAAGATTTGATATTTAGTGATATCTTGTGCTTATTTGTTGGATGATGCTGTATATTTTGTTATTTCCCACGACAAGTTAAGATGTGTGTGAAAGCAATGCAATGCAATGTACACTCACACTTCTGTGTAACACTGTTCATGACTTCTCTCTGGCTCTAGCTGGTGCTTTCCTGCAACATCCAAAACACCCACATGTTTTATCAAGCTTCGATCTGTTTAACTCCATGTCGACAGATGAGTATCACTAATCTGCTAGCTCCACTAGATGACCTGGACTACTCTGAGACACACACAGTACACTGGAGTGCATGTATTACTGCAGTACATTATTTTTACTTGGACAATGTATACACTCTAGTAAACAATATATAGGACAGACGCTCTTCTTCAAAGTTGTACAATCAAAACTATTAAATTTCACAGAAAGTAACAAATTCTACACGTTTGAACAAGCTCACAAACAAGCGGATCTGTATAACCAGTAATGT
>JANDJT010000167.1:12923360-12946194 GCA_024331685.1 Stegophilus panzeri | reverse complement strand
CCAAAATTTAGTTTATACTTAGTTTCTATCTATCTATCTATCTATATCTATATCTATATATATATATATATATTTTTTTTTTTTTTACTTCAGATAGGCTTTAAGAACACCTTTGACAAAAGAAGACCGTACTGAAATCATTCTCATGGCTGCATCGGGAAGCTGTCGCAAGGTTTTGATGGGCTTTAACAGCGAGCAGAAACACGGCGAGATCACATCACACACGACACTGTTGCCAAACTTTTTAACAAAGTCCAAAAGGCTGGAAGTGTTGTCCACAAACATCCGCTGAAGAAGCCACGACCAACGTGATGTATGTATGGAGACTTTGGGACACCCTGTACTTTTGTCTAAAAGATTTACACACAGAAATCGATACATGTATACAAGTATTAAGTTCTATTCACAGGGCAGACTGCTTTGCCTGCCTCTCTCCTTTTGCAGTATGGATTGTGAGATGAAATGCTTGTGTCTGGGTGACCACAATGTGTTGTTTGAGAGGATTTTCAGAAACGCCGACGTGTTAGAGTTGCAAAAATTCCGATTTCACTGGTCAGTAACGAACGAGGCAAGAACGCTCACCATTCTACGCAGAGGAATTTACTACGGCACCGTGCAGTACCTGGATCTGGATTTGTCCGAGGCGTTCTCAGGGGACACTCGGCTAGGTTGTTTCTGATGGTGGGCGGGGTTGACTGGGTTCTCCGGACTGTAGCGGTTAGGCACTTTGGAGCGAGCGCTGCCACCTACTGCTGTGGAGTTTTGGAATGTAGAGGATAAGGAGGAAGAGGAGGAAGAAGCGCTGGATGAAGGAGGAGGGTCCTGATTCTTGGCAAAGTCCTGGGTTATGATGTGCTGCATGACAGAAATAGAAAGACAGAGAGAGTGACTTATTGTTATCAAAAATGTACAGTGTGCATGAACGTCCGATTGTTATTCCTAGTTTGAGTTTGTCAGGTTACCGAGATGTGGTCAGCCAGGGTCATGACACGGTGAGTTTGTGTAGGGGGAGGTGGGGCTGTTGAGGGTCCCGATTCCATCTGATGCCTGAAGCGCCCAATATCAAATCCTCTAACAGTACCTGTGGTACGCAGAGACAAACAGCAAAATAAGTTTTCTAAACACTTGGTTGTTGTTTTTTTTTTTGCACACAAACAACGTGAGACGTGTAATACATTATCCTGCTCAACAAAGTATTTGTCTAAGAGCAGTAAATAAAATATGTACAGTTTGTGTCTTCTTTGTTTGACGGTTCACAAATTCACCTAAAATTAGGACGGACATTTGGGGCGTAAACACCGGGCCACGGTGTACGTGTCTAAGTCTAGATCTACTATGAATACATTTTCACCTGTAGCCGGCTGAGTGCTCTTCTCTGAGGAGAAGGACCGTTCGTTCTTCTCCTCTCTCTGAGCCGGGGAACTTGCTGGACTGATCACCTCGATGGCGCTGCTGCTCTGTCCATCATAACGGCTCGATGTCACTACACACAAAAACAAAACGTGTTCAATCCTTACACTCTGGAACACGCGAGTCAACCAAAGGTTAAATCGATCTACTTCCTTTAAAGAATCCTGGGATCTGACAAACACACCATGTACACTACCGGTCAAAAGTTGAGACACACTCACTATTTTTTCCTCCACATTTTAGAATCATAATACAATCATCAAAACTCTGGAATAACACAAATGGAGCTATGGGAATTATGTTGTGGTAAAAAAAATCCAAAATAAATCAAAATCAAATCAAATCAAAATAATTTAATATTTTAGCATCTTCAAAGTAGACACTCTTTTTGCCTAGAATTTCCAGAAATGTATTCTTGGCATCTTCTCACCCGATTTCTTGAGGAATTCCCCTGAGATGCTTTTTAAACAGGATTAAAGGAGTTGACACCGACGCTGGACACTGATCAGCTGCTTTTCAGAATATTTCGCTCCGAGTCGTCCGTTTAAAAAAATATTTTTTTGTAAATAAAATGTTAGTTTTCTAATGAAAAAAATGAATATGTCGGCACGATTATATTTTAATCTACAACACCGATTTCAAACATTTAAATCACACACCTTCAGATCAAAAGCGTTTTACGATCATGAGAAACATTTCAGTCAAGTGTCCACAAACTTCTGACCGGTAATGTAGATAAATTCCTATTCTTCTCATTATCGATATTAACAGTTAGATTAACAAGATGCAAAAGACTTTTAACAAACAGAACACTTTTTATTTGTTTGATATTCAATATTTGACCTTTCTTCCGAAGTATGCTACAGAATTTCATCTCATTTATAAAAATAAATAAAATCATTTAGTTCTAGGATTTCCAATTAAAATGAATAAATAAATAAATAAATAAATAAATGCAACTAATTAAAGCAAAAAAATAAAAAAATAAAAAAGTTCAACACATTGGCTTATACTGCCAGGATGGTTTAGAGATTAGACGGATTAAAAGAGGTTAAGGATAAACATGTAGAAACGGGTGATCTCCCACTTACAACTTCCCGAGGAGTCCGAGCTCTGTGAGCCCCTCTCGCGCGAGTCTTTTTCTGACGCAATTTGACGAGTGATGATGACGTCGATGAAGCTGGCCGCGGTGATGGTGGTCTTGCCGAGCGTGCGCAGCTCTTCCTCTATGCGGGACTTATCTTTGCCGCTTGTTGCCCCTCCTCCTCCTCCGTCTGGATATCCAGGAAGGGGTGCTTTCCCAGCAGGAAGTGGCATGGCTCGTGAGGGGCTCGCCTCTTCGTCGCGGGCGCTGATGCCCTCGTGTTTAGCCTCTTTGACCTTCGCTACGTCCATCTGGGGTGCAGAGGCGGCGGCATCCACCAGTGCAGCCAATGCATCTGCGGCTGTGTTGTAGCGGGAGGAAGTCTGTGCTGTGGCTGCTGCGGGGGGCATCTGCCTGCTCGGGGGGTCAAAGGTCACCAAAGAGTATAAATTTGATGCCTAAAAAAAAATCAGCATGCTTTTTGGTGTCTTCTGGATGGTTTAATAGTGTGCATGTGTGTGTGTTCATGTGCGTGCGTGTAATGTGGAGCGTACATAAGAGGCGTGATGACACTCTTTGTGCCCTGGAAGATGCTGGGCCTCTGCTGGACTACACCCTCCTGGGACCTCATTGAAGGAGACGGGGAACGCAGGAAAGCACGGCTACTGGGCCTGCCAGGCTGCTCTGGAGCTGCTACACACACACACACACACACACACACACACACACAGATGAACTTAAAGCAGTTCATTCATTCAATAAAGCAGAGGCAGGAGAAAATGAACAGTGTGCCGTTTTGCTTTGTCTCACCTCCACGGATGTACTCGTTAGCGGCTACCATGCGCTCGCGTTCCCTCTCTCTCTCCTTCTCCCTCTCTTTCTCCCGTTCTCTGTGTTCACGATCCCTCTCCCTCTCTCGTTCTCTTTCCCTTTCTCTCTCTCTCTCCATGCTGGCTGCGAGATGTGCAGGATGTCCTGTGAGAAAGAAGAACACAGACGCAGACGCAGACACACACACACACACACAAAGGAACATAGGACAAAGAAACATAAGCATTGGTGTCCTTCAGCATTTTATTAGGATGAAAAACGAGTGTTTCCTTGCTGTTAAGCCAAGCTGGGGAAAGTTGATAATGTCATAGCATTGATTAAGGCACAAAAGAAAGTCATGAGACATTGCTGAGATGCAAGATGAAAGCAGGAGCCCTTGTAAAGGAGGCATTTAGCTGCTAGAAAGCGACTGATAACAGAAATTTTACCCAGTTCTTTACATACAGATACTTTCGATTGCCTACATAGAAAATACCCCTTAACAAAAAATAAACTGTGTGAGGTAGGGCTTATAAGCATCTTTTCAACAAATATACATATCTAGAAACATGACTCCTAGGGTCAAGTAGGATTCTAGCATATGATACCAGAGTCTCAATTTATACCCAGTGACTAAACTGGTCAAAATAAAACCTACCAATAATGAACGTATTCATCATGAACAGCAGCTACGCTTACTACACAGGGTCTGTGAATAAATGATTGCAGGTCCAACATCATTTTCTTACACTAGGCATTAAAAGAACTTGTGGAACTCGTACTCTTCGAACCACCTGTATATAGACATACTGATAAAGTCTCTGCTTTTAAGTGAGAAACGTGACATTTGTGCTGTATAATCAGAACGAACCATTAGAGGCCATTAAAAAAATAATCACCATTTTGAGTGCTGGGGTAAGTTTATGAATCAATATTAAGAAGTGCTGGGTTCTACACCTAAAGGAAGAGCTCCACTAAACACAGGCATAACTAACGATTTTAAGCACCTCTACCTAGCAGCAGGAAGTCATTTAATAAACCGAATGCTAACGTGTAGCTACAGTTCATTGCAAGCAGCATTAACATTTTGACTGAAATGTTTTCTGCAAACCTGAGGTTAAAAAAAAAAAAAAAAGAAAAAAAAAAAGAAAAAGAAAAAAAAGTGTGTTTATGGTCACAGTGTTTTGAAGGCACTGAAGAACATTTAAAAAGTTGTTACATTACATTTCCTAGTGGAGAAAGGTGTTTTGAAGTTAAATGAATTCTGCAAAACAGCTCCAACAGTCCACATGGTGAGGTTACCTCAACATTATAAACACTCAGAATGAAAAAAAAAAAAAGAAAAAAGAAAAAAAAAAAAGAAAAAAAAGTGTTGTTTTTTTTTTTTATTTAAATGAGTGCAAGAGAGAGAGACACACAACCGGAAAACACTGACAATAAACCCCATTAAATGAGCATGTCACTATTATAGGTCAGAAACCAGCTGAGAAAGTCACATGAAACCCTCAGACCACCAACACCACAATTTTCCCCACAGAGAAAGTAGTGAAAGCCCACAGAGAGACTGAAACTGCAAGCACCCTGATCAACAACTTACACCCATCCAAATCACTTCAAATAATTGTGTTTTAGACTAGACTAGTTTTGTGTGTGGTTAGTGGTGAAGATACAGCCAAAATTGTAGTATACACATTTTTACAGAAATCTCTATAGAAATATTCTGGGCTCTTCTCACTTGTGGATATTTTGCAGTTGATAGATGGTTCATTTTAATGCTTATTTTATACCTTTTGAAGCACAATTTAGCTGCAAGTATCACAATTTAACAGGAGTAGCTTGTATGCCCCCCCCACACCCCTGGTTTATGTACATTTAAAAATATTTGTCAAGGGCAGTGCATAGTGCACACACCCCCTGGCATATATACCACTCACTCATTATGAGGTTAGGAATCGAGCTGATTCTACACCAGTATTTTGAGGCGAAGTGTGAAGCTCGCTTCAGGAACAGGTGCAGGTGAGCAGGAGCAGTCAGGGAGAAGAGCAGAAAACAGCAGATGGAGGCGACCTAGGTCAGGTGCTACATAGACAGCAGGGGATCTGAGGAAGGGGCGGGGTTTGGGATTCGGGATGGGGTCCTCACCTGGAGATATGGAGGCTGGGTTGAAAACCCTAGGAGGAAAAGGGGTCTGAGGTCCAGGGAGGTATGCGATGCGGTCCAAGTTAGGGGAACCTGTCCCCCCAGGGTGAGGCAACAGGATGGTGGGAGGCATCTGGGCTAGATCAATTATACCTTTCGCAGACAGAAGCAAAGGGACCAAAGGGTAAGCAACCACAACCAGGACTCACACTTCACTTTGCACTCGAGAGCAGGAAGCTTCTACGAGTTTCTACAGTACAGCAGCTGTTGCACTAGCATCAGACTTTCAATTTGGAATGAACAATGAACTGTACTACAAACTGATACTAGATGATGTTTTACAGATTAGATATAAGGTTAGGGCTGAAAGCTGATCAGAATACATTACATCATTAATCAAACAAAATTAGTTCATGGTTAGTTCATGGTTAGTTATGGTGCAGTGTGGAATAGTGGTTTAGACAATATCTGATTTAAAAAGTTAGAGTCTCCACTTCTGCTACTGCACCCATATTGTGTGTAAATTTAAATGTTTCATTTGTCACATGTCTCATTATTGTACTACATAATACAGGAAAAAAGTAAATTAAAGTGACTGACTTTATTGTGTCTCACAGCATTCGAAAAGTTTTAAAATATTATATTTTTTTGCATTATGACACTGATGGCAAATCTGCCCTGATACAAGGAGCAGCCTCAGCCCTAAGTTCATTCATTTTGACTTAATGTTCCTCTCTTTTGTCCTTAAGGTCGTTTGCTTCTGGTCGTCTGGAAAAGGTTGCCACTAGTTCACACGAGCACAAGGTCTACAGACTACAAATCCCTCCCAGTAAACATGTAGCCCAACTCACCTCTGGCTCCAGCAGGGTATGGGATGGCGATCTGCTGTTCTCTGGGCGACAAGCCTCTGGCGACCTCGGCCCGCGGGATGGGCTGCATTTTCTGCGAGGTGATGTAGTCATTCAGGATTGTCTGGCGCGTGTTCTCCATGGTGTACAGTTGGTAGGTGTTGGGGTAGCCAGTGGGGGACGGCTGCCTTTGGAACATGTACGCTGCCGAGAAGAACATTAGGTTTAAAGATATCGAAAAAACAACAAACAAACAAACAAACAAACAAACAAACAAACATCATCACAGCCAAGCAGTGTATTAAACAAGATAACATTGTTAATTAGAGGAAAAAAGGCCTATGGAAGCTATAACCACATCTCCTTCAGTCATGTCATATGGCTCACCATATGCTCTGATCTGATGTACCTAACAATCTGGCATATGTGAAGTAAAGAATTTCACTGTACTGTACTCAAACGGTTGGAGACACTCAACTGAAATGTTTCTCATGATCTTAAAAACATTTTGATCTGAAGGTGTGTGATTAAATGTGTGAAATCGGTGTTGCAGACAAAAATATAATAGTGCCAACATGTTCATTTCTTTCATTAAAAAACTAACATTTTATTTACTACAAAAAAAAATGTTTTAAATGGATGAGTTGGAGCGAAATAAACTCCTTTAATTCTGTTTAAAAAGCATCTCAGGGGAATTCCTCAAGAAATTGTTTGAGAAAATGCCAAGAATTCACTTCTAGAAATTCTAGGCAAAAAGAGTGTCTACTTTGACGACGCTAAAATATCATAATTCCCACAGTTCCATCTGTGTTATTCCAGAGTTTTGACGACATTATTATTATTATTATTATTATTCTAAAATGTGGAAAAATAAAGAATGAGTGCGTCTAAACTTTTGATTGGTAATATGTGTGTGTGTGTTTGTGAGAATGAGAATAAAAGCTTTCCAGGACCTCAATCAATATTGCTAGTACACTAAACTTGACTGTTTAAGTAATGTCATCATTAGTATTATTTCAATAAAAATGTACTAGAATTTAAACAATTATTTTTACAGTGGAAAAAATGAGCACCCCTGAGAGGGGGCACTATCTCCATGGCCCACTAGGGGGTGCAACACACAGGGTCAGAACCACCAAGTTATGAAATATAAATCTGACCTCATGGTTAATTTTATGATACATACAAGACAAATCTAATCATCTTTACATAGACAACAGTCCAGTCTCCTGCTTACGATGACACAGGAGGGCATTGATCTGTGATGTTTACGAGTTGTACCAACAGCTTATTTTGTTACTGTTTCTGTAAAAAGACATTTTAAATGTCACTTGTATACAAATTGTTAATGGTGGAAAGTGAAGTATAACATAAGTGAAGTTATGTTATGTAGCACCCGTCTCCAACCAGAATGTATTCTAATATCAAGGACATTTGTAAGTTTCATGGGGACATATGCGTAGGGTACCTGGGGGGTGGAAAAGGCTGGGGTCCAAATGAGGGCCCAGGTGGGCTCGGTACACCTGATGGGGGTCAAAGGGGCTGTGAGAGGCCAGCGGCTCGCCTCCAGATACAGGAGACTTGGCTGGGACGCTGTCTCTCTGGGTTGGGGTCAGCGTGCTCTTTCTCTCGTGGGACACGGGCTTTCCTGCAGTTATGCCCCCTGTTAAAAATGGAAAAGAGGACATTACTCAACATTAATCCAAAAGAAGACTTGTTTCAATACTGAACGCAGCGGTTAGCTATTTACATGAATGAAGAAAAAAAACTGAAAGAGGTACAAGCAGGAAGAGATGAAGACAGAGATGGGCATTCAGATTCTCCAGAAAATGTCAAATTGATCAACATGACAGAATAAATAGCATTAAAGGGAAAAATTTTGAAAATTCCTGTAAGAAACTGTGGGGAAATAAAAGATGAATCGTGCCTAACCTACTCCTAGTACTGACAAAGCTAATACTACTGCTAATAGTACTAGTACTGATAATACTAGTACTATTACAACTACTACTACTACAGATAATGCTTCTACTAATACTACTGTCAGTCATTAATATTTATTTATAAAGAACTTTGTCATTTTAAACTCAACAAAAAAAGTGCTTTAACATTTATTTAAACATCACCAGTATTTGGAACATAAATAATACTTATAATCTGATTGCTAATAAAACATCTACAAACAACATACGTTATTCTGATGAAGAACCTTAAACAATACACTATTTCAGGAATGTAACTTGTCTGGGCATCAAATGATGCCCTTCTCTAAGGAAAATAAATAAAAGCTGAGTAATGTGCATCCCATAGGGATCTGAAGGAAGAAAAAAAAGAGGTGACGTACCCTCTTGCGCCCGAAGCAGGGGCGATCCTCTGGAGATGGAGCCGGTGGTGTAGTTGGGGGTCCTGCGGGCATTCGCGTCCTCGTACATCCCCGGGCTGAGCTGAGCCTTGCTGGCCTCCTGGTGTGTGGAGCGCAGCACTGACGTGGAGCTGACGACTGACGTGTGCCGCACGCGCTCTTGTACTTTGGGGTCCTCCAGCTTGCCCGGGCTGGTGAGAAGTGACTTAACATTGTGCTTGATGGCAGACTGGCTGGCGCCGCTGCTGCTGCTGCTCTCATACTTCAGAGGGATGCCCTGAAAGAAAATATTCACACAAGGCACCATTGTGTCACTTTTTGGCCTACACAACAAAAAAACAAACAAAAAAAAAAACCCCAAAAAGGGTCATTGGATTGAATGCCAAAACTGAATTTGTTTTCCTAAACACTAGTAAAAAGACCCTTAACCCGTTATTGGCGCAGGGTGCACTGCAACTCCTTAAAATCTAAACACCAAAACAGAGGAAAGCTCATTTTTACAATACATCCCCTTTAACTCTTAACCTCTACCTCTAATGATCTAGTTTGTTAATACAGCAGCTTACTTGAGTAATGGATCCTTCCAAGCCAGGGGTCTTGCGGCTGTCCGGTACTTCCTTGCGGGGGATCTCATGAATGGAGCGTCCCATCTCTTTAATGGTGTTCACACCCTCATAGGGCTTGCCCTTAGTGATTCCTCCTTCAAAGGAGCGAATTGGTGGACTTTCCCTCTTGATCTGCTTACCATACTTGACCTCGTCAAAAGCATCAGCGGCGGTTCGGGGTGTCCCTGAAATAAAATTTTAAAAAACATATCTAATAACCAAAATACAAACACCTTAAATGCTTATTCATGTCTTTATTATATGAAGTTAAAAAAAAAACCCCTAGCTAAAGCGAAGTTTATTTATCTCTCCTCTAACCTTGCATGATGGATCCCGTGAGTATGGGCCTCTCCTTGGAGTCAGGGTGTGGGCCATCTCTAGGCAGCGCCCTGCTAATCAAACCTGGAAACAAAAAACAAAACAAAACAAAACAAAACAAAACAAAACAAACAAAAAAAAGCGCCAATGTTAACCTGGAGTTTTATTACCGAAACAGTTTGCCCTCTGTGGAGACTTCATTACCTTCAAAAGGTGCAGCCTCCCGTCCAGAAAGTCCTCTGGCTCCCTCCATCATCTCATATGTGCGTTTCAACTCATGTCCTGTCCTGGGGCTTCTAGTACCTTCTCTGGTGTTCTTAATGGCTGTGGACAGAGTTAAACACTCTTTTACAACCGAATCAACAGTCAAAAGTGGTTACTTATGCAATTTAATGCAATTAACTCAAATATCTTAATTATAAGGAGGATGGTGAAAAGCATGTGTGTATGTATATCCAGAGAAAACAGGCTTGTTGGATTTCACCTAATTTGCCTCAAAACATATTTTAGCCCTTTCTTTAAATTTCAATGTTTCATCGTTTTTTTTAACTAGTTCATTTTCCAAATTCCTGCTCCTAAGTTTAAGTTCAGAATGTAAAATCAGAACCTTCGTCAACAGCACCGTTCCCTCTGCACCTGAATACTAAAGAAGGCAAGCATAAAGTGTCAAGTCTTACCATCATAAGACAGGATGTGGCCACTCTTGCCCTCATAAATGACATGGGCTTTAGGCAGTGGTTCGCCTCGGCCCTTCTCTGGGCTACTCAGGTCCTCAGCAGTCAGCTTGCCCTTCAGCAATTCTGCCGGTATGCTGGACTGAGGAAGAGCTGGGGTGCCCTACTCCGAGAAAATGACACAAAAGACCAGAGAATGCAGAGAGAATGTTAGATTCCATACCTTTTAACAGCCTCGCACCAAGCTTGACCTCAGCCAAGTAATCTATCATTGGCTATTTTGTCATTTGTAAGTCACTTTGGATAAACGCGTCTGCTAAATAAATAAATTTAAATGTATGTAATCTAGCATTGGGCTATCAGCTTATTAGTAACTTTTTTTTTTTTTTTTTTTTAAAAGAGATCAGTCACATGGAAAAAGTAAGTACACTCTTACATTTATCACACCTTCATATCCATAAAATTAGAATCAGGTGTTCAAGATTACATGAAATTATGCAAAACACCTATAAATGACTGAAAAAGCAAAATTTCCTTGTGGATTTGTTCAAGTATATCAACTTTATTCATAAGCACTTTCTTGTTTGCTTGTCCAAATATGTTTAAAAAAAATTAAATAAATAAATAAAATAAAAAAATAAAATAAAAAAGCCAACAATTACCATGGGGTGCACATATTTTTTCACATGACTGTACATTATTGAAACTTTAAAACAGCCCTGTATTAAATTCATGAAAGTATGTACATGGGTGATGGATCCTGCTCTTAAGGGAAGTCCCTCAGGGCCTTTTCCAGTAGGCCCTCTTCCCAGGTCCTGGATGGTAGGCATCGGCCCTCCTGCAGTAATGACACAAAAATTCATTTAGGACCTGGCTGATGTCACAGTGCAACACATGGAGTTTAATCTAGAGGTCGACCGATAGAGGATTTTACCGATACCGATAACTAAGTTGGGCGGTACCTGCTGATAACCGATTAAATCAACCGATCTTTTTTAAAATTGATACTGAATGAAAAAATAACACTCAAAGTAAAATATTACTGAACTTTATTCCAAAAATAAACAGTACTGACTGTACCATGAAAATATACTGTACTTTTTAAAATGAAAAACATGTAAATATTAATGTATATTAACTATTAATAAACATTAAAGTAAATAAAATACATATATCCAAACTGAACCAAAAAGTATCACTTCAAATAACAAATAAAAATAGAGACATCCAAAATGATTTAAAAAAAATAAAAAAAAAAAAAAAAAAAAAAAAACCACTTCAAATAACTCAACAAAATTTGTCAGCGATTTTTTTTTGGCGAGTTTTTAATTTCACCTCTAGAGGCCACTCTTGTACTGTATAATGACAGCGGACCCTTCATATCCGCTCCCACAACGGACGCAACCGGGAAAAACTCTGCTTGTTGATTTTGCTGATAACCAATAGTTCCAGCAATCGATCATTGGTGCCAATTAATCTGCAAAACCAATATATCAACCGACCTCTAGTTTAATCATTTCATGATACAATACTTATGAAGGTTTTAAAATATGGATTAGCATCCACAAGCCATGAAATGTCCTCGAGTCTGTAGACAAGCAGATGTAGAGAGGACAAGCAGGATGTAAACAGAGATTTTTAGCAGAGTACTACAGTTTTAAATGCTAGCCTCTCCAGATTCTTTGCAAATAAATACACTGTTACAAATTGGGCTTTGTGTGTTATGGTGAACGAGATTAATCACTGATAATTTGTCACATAATGACAACGTGAAGTTTAATTCTGTGAGCACTCTGTCTGGGCTGTCGGGTTAATAGGGAATCACAATTATCAAGACCCCCTGTAGAACGATTTATGAAATGAATGAATTTATGACATGATTTATGACATATTTCTGGTATACTACGTGTGTGTGTGTGTGTCACCTCGGACTACTCCTTCATACTGTGCCCTGGAGAGCAGCCCTTCAGCCTGAGCACTCTGCCCACGCGGTGAACATTCCTCCTGCTTTATATAGGACACTGAGGAAAAGAGAAGACACAACCCAGTTCTTTTAAACCTGCATATCTCTCTCAATATAATGTAGTGGTGTTACTTGGGCTATGTAAATATCTATTGGCCTTTTTTTAATTACAGAAGGGAACATCTGTACATGTTATTATGGGTACAAATATGGTATAAAAATACAATAAATCTAAAATAATTTCTGCTGTTATTATAAGAAATGAACAGCACAGAAATAAATGCAGTACTCATTTATGAGTAATAACTAGTATGAATATACTTATTACTGTATTCAGTGGTACACATTGCTTTTTCATATCTCCCTTTACAAAACTAAAAAGAGTTCTCTGGTACAGGGTGTCCAGAGCTCAGAGACTTATTCAACCCCTGACCCATCTCCCTCCTTCCCTGACTCTCTCACCAGGTTTGGCAGGGTCCTGTTGTCTTGGCAGGCCAAGAGAGATGGATCCACCAGCGCTCTTAGCTCCCTCTGACCCGAACATGACATGAGTGTGTGAGGGCAGATACGTGCCTGGCGTTCCCTACACAAGTAGAAACACACAGGTCTCAGATTAGAAAGAGAAAGAAATGATAACCGACCCTGTAAAATCCTAGATAATGTCATTAATTCAATTCAGCTGCTCTGTGGTACATCAAATGCACTGGGCAAATTAGTGATCATGGTGTTTCTTTAAAAATATTTTCACCTTAATTATGAAATGCGTTTATAATCGACCGATATAACCGACCATTATTCTTCTTTCTTTTTATTTCTGTTTTTATCTAAAACTCACCTGTAAAATGGATCCTCCCTGGATGAAGGTGGGCTTGTCCGAGGGTTTGGACGTAGGGATGAGTGGAGGCGGGGACGGAATGTTGGGGGGCCTGTGGCGGGCGAATGGCACACGCATTCCATCTGGAAGGTTCTGGACCACCTGATTAGGCGCGGGCTGCAGTACTGCGGACAGGAAGGAGGGATTAAACGATGAGCACAGTGACACAGAAGTGGTGTACGTTTTCCAGGGAATGTGAGATCTTCGACGAATGAACTCCAGCTCGTCCGTGGAGCCGTCTCTGTGATAGGATCAAGAACGCACACTGACCTGAGGACACTCGAGCGCTTTGATAACGTCGCCTAAATACAATCTGCAGCAGAGTAACTTACAGTAGCATCAACAAAGTCTAATTCCAACACCAAGAACTGACCTTTCATCATGCATTAAAAGGTAATACAGAGAAATTACTTACTTCATACTTATTATTCTGCTTATATTATTTAAAACAGACATTCTAAAACATACTTTCTAGACCGTCAGACAATATAAAAGTATTCTTTCATATTAAAACAAAGCAACTTGAAAAATATATTTCGGGATAGAAAAGGAAGGAAAATTCACATCCATGTATTATAACTTAACGCATCCCTTAAATGCATTTTCAATTACACTTACTGTATAGGAAGCATCCCGACGCCTACAAGTATAAAGCCAGGTAAACGTTACGTTATACACTACGGGTCAAAAGTCTGGAGACTGAAATGTTTCTCATGATCTTAAAACCCTTTTGATCTGAAGGTGTGTGATTAAATGTTTAAAATCGGTGGTGTAGACAAAAATATAAAATTGTGCCGACGTATTAATTTCTTTCATTAGAAAACAAACATTTTATTAACAAAAAAAATATATTTTTAAACGGATGACTTCGAGAGGAATATTCCAAAAAGCAGCCAATAAGTGTCCAGCGTAGGTGTGAACTCCTTTAATACTCTTTAAAAAGCATCTCGGGGGGATTTCTCAAGAAATCGGATGAGAAAACGCCAAGAACACATTTCTGGAAATTCTCTGCAAAAAGGGCGTCTACTTTGAAGATGCTAAAATATTAAATTATTTTGATTTATTTTGGACTTTTTAATCACAACATAATTCCCATAGCTCCATGTGCTGTACTCCAGAGTTTTGATTAATTTATTATTCTTCTAAAATGTGGGGGAAAAAATAATAAAAATAAAGAATGAGTGTGTCTAAACTTTTGACAGGTAGTGTATTTTTACGATTTTGAAAACTCTTTTCATCCGTGACCTGAATATATTTTCAGAGACGATGAGATCCAAGCACGTCTTCAAACTGACAAGGGTGCAAAAACGCAAGAAAAAAAATCAGAGCTCACAGCCCACAATGAACAAAACATTCCCCTTTCATTTTCACAAAACTACTAAATGTTGCAGAAACACACAGGCACGAAAAGCGTTAACTGAGATGTGGTACTTTTCGATGCAAAAGCACTGGTCAGGATATAATTAGTTAGAGTGTATGGCCTAATGAATAAGGGATTCACTGCATTATATTTAGATTAGAGCTCAACCGATAGTGGAGTTTACCGATAACTAAATCGGGCAGTATCTGCTGATAACCGATTCATTTTTAAAACTGATACTTAAAACATAAGACTCAAATTCAAATATTGCTGAACTTTATTAAAAAAATAAACAGTACTGACTGTACCACGAAAATATACTGTACTTTTTTAATTAAACAGATATATAAATATCAATATATTAATTAATTAATAAATATTAAAGTAAATAAAAAAAGATACTGCTTGGTTCAGTTTGAATGTGTAACACTCCAAATAACAAATAGAAATAGGGACATTCAAAATGAATGTAAAAAAAATAAATAAAATAAAATAAAAAAAACACTTCTAATAACACGACAGAATTAGTCAGTGATTGTTTTTATTTCGCCACTAGAGGCCGCTCTCGTCCTGTATGACGACAGCGAACCCTTCTCAGCCGCTCCTGCAACAGACGCGACCGGGGAAAACTATCGGTGCGGATTTTTGCTGATAACCGCTAGTTCCAGCAATCGGTTATCGGTCCACCTCTAATTGAAATATTCACACCTTATTGCATGTAATGGATCAACTGCTGGATTTGGGGCCAATGAGTCCTAGCAACACTGTCCTCCTCTACGTTACAAAATCTTTCGGTTTTGTTAGTAAAGATTCCCATCAGTTTTGTAAATAGGCTGTAAAAGGGAACATTAGCAAGGATTTTTAGCTTCTACTTAGGAAAAGCCTTTAGTGATAATATTTTTTGAGTAATGCCCCTGTTAATTAATAGGACAGTAGGTGGTACACCTCGTCCGAGTTGGCGCGTCATGTTTACTTCGAAGAACGGCGCATTATGACCAGAATGCTCTGTTTACTGACTTATCTAAGAGTTTTTATGGTTTTATAGTCTAACAGCTTTCTGGCAAAAGAAAAGTCCGGATTCCGAGTGCTGAGTTTCGAGAAGTTTCTAGGCTCTGTTTGTGAGGCTGATATTATGGTTCATGTGTACACAAAGTTAAGCTTTCCTTCACAAACATCTTTCTTCACAGTAACCTGGTTAAAGCAGAATAACAAGTAAAAGGGAGTTCAGGAGATTGCACTTCGATTGATCTTTGTGTGTGGGTGCGCGAGTGTGTGTGCGCGCGCTAGTCTCACACACTGTTATAGATAAGAAAATCGCTCACTCCATGACAGGTGACTCAAGTAACCCACAAAAGCTGCAGAGGCCCACTAAATTATTAACTTTCAATTAATTCATATACCTTGTACTGTACGTTGAAGTGAAACATTACCTCTGAAGTCTGCTGCATGCCAATGAATTATAGATAACCGAGACAAGAATATAAAAAGATGAATCACTTCGGTAGAACTGGGAGGACTGAAAAATAGCAGCCAAGTCCATTGCTGGTTTCAGAATTTCCACTGATTTGAGAATTGCGAATAATTACATCATGTGGGTGGACCTGTAGGTTTAAAAAAATAAAAATCTGTGGCTTTGTACATATTTTACCATCAAATGCCAAATCCTTCAGCGTCTATCCTCACAAAGACTGTGCTTAACTGCCCAAAGCAACGGCGTTATCATTGGCAAAGTAGCGCGTGTTCGCTCCAACTAGAATACATTAAGTAAGGAATAAAATATAAGGCGTGCGGTTAAAAGAAAATAATTAACGATGGGGTGGTGTGACGTGAAATGGAGCTACAGTTACCAACATGAATCAATCAATCAATCAATCAATCAATCAATAAATAAATAAATAAAACCACCTAAAATTTTTTATTCGTTTATAGTTGCATTTAAATGTTCCGGAACATTCGCAAGTTACTTCCTGTTATGACTTGCATTATAATTATCTAAAAATTAGCAGTGCTGTGGTAGCTTGGAAAGCGGCAGCTCAACGGTTAAGACGTCAGACATGTGATCAGAAAGTCATGAGTTCAAATCCCAGCACTGCCACTGCTGGGCTCTTGAGCGAGGCCCTTAACCCTCACCTGCTCAGCTGTATAAATGAGATAATTGTAAGTCGCTCTGGATAAGAGCGTCTGCCAAATGCCATAAATGCATAAAATATAACTGCATGATTCAAAGTGGCTATATTTCATTTCCCTAATCTTTCTTATCTCTCGCGTCTCACTTTAATGGCAGACGCGTAAATAACTTTTTGTTATCGACATAACAACACCCTCATTCTCCTGAAGCCACAGGTTCATACAGCCATTCTGCATCGGAACTGAATTTGCACCCAGAGAGCAAGGGTTTGAGAACCAAAAAGGCTGAGGGACGGTGTGTAGTGAAAGTAAGGATGGGGGTGTTTACCTGGCGGGACGCTGTAGCGGGCGGGGTTGTTGGGCTCGGGTTGGGGCGACGCTTTGCTAGGCTCTCGGGGAGACAGTCTGTACGGTGAACCTGGTCTTCCTGCAGCAGGAACCTCTGGCTCCATCAGCTTTATATCGTATGCCATGTAGGGAAACGGCTTACCTGTGGCAAGAGAGGACAGCGTATCAATAGCACACACACACACACACACACACACACACACACACACACGCATGACACAATTAGAAAAGAAGCTGATCACTCTACAACAAATACTCAGTGTGAAGCAAACCTCATAAGAAGCTCTACAATATCCAGTGATGCGTGATGTAATGACAGAAACACAGACTACACCAAAACCGTATGAGTTCAGGAAAAAGCCTCAGCGCCGACCTGACTCAAACACAGGGCGAGAAAAGCCTGAATAACTGCAGCACTTTGGCTAATGGGCACAGCTATAAGAGAGACTGCCCCGATGTTTCCTCTGGTTCACTGCTCCTGTCTGACTTTTTTAACAACGGCAGCCGTTTCCCTCCCCGACTCTTATTTTGGCTCTTGTTCTGCTCTCACAGCCCTGGAAAGCCCTGACCATCATTCCAGAATCAGAAAGATATGCTTTCCTCCGCCCTAAGTCTGGGAAAGCAAAGAGACACCACACAGCCCTCAGCAGTCCAAGAAAAAGGGGGAAAAAAAAAAATATAGAGTAAAGTGCTGGGGACTAATACAGAATGTACCGGATTTTCTCCCAGTGTGTGTGGGGGCGGGGGGGTGTATTTAAAAAAAATATCTTGGTGTGTACAAAATGTCCACAATATCTGACAGCTGACTTGGTGGGGAAATTTTGCCGAAAGAGGAAAAACAGCTTTCTTTGCAGTTCTTTAAAGGATTAATAAGCTAATAAGATAATTATGTCAGTGAAAGGTTCTCAGAAGTATACGAAGACAAGGTGTACGTGTGTCTCGGGGACTGTTTCACAATTTTTTTGGGGGTTTTTTTTTTGGTAAAGCTAAAGTAAAACAACAAACTTTCCTTCTCTCCGGCTCGGCCCAGTTTGGTCAGTTTTTCAAAACAGAACTGACCGAGACCGAGTCAGACGACCGAGAAAACATGCAATCGACGAATGAAACCAGAAGACCCGAGACGCCCACTCGCACCGCTGCAGCTCATCACTTCATCTTCTAGCAGCTCCACTCTGAAGCAGTATCTCCACCCACATGACTCCCCCTTTTTCATGCCCCTTCCTTACACTGATCTAATCCACGCTTTAGGCTGTGGCTAAAGTTAAACAGGGTATCTATAGGCATCACGAAGGAATCCTTGAAAAGTTGAACACTTTTTGTCTTTATTGGTGCCACGTTATTAGGTCTACAACTACTAATGTACACTTCACCTTCCTTAAGGTCCACACCAGCTATGTGTTCGAATTGGTCAGAGTCCTTGGCAGCCACTGGTTCTATCAAGGAATGTCTGGCTACTACTTGACCAATTTTGTCAAATAATAATATATTTGTGTGTGCCAACTCAACTCAGCAAGATTTAAAGCATACCCCTGGTTGGATGCAAATGACCAGTGTTAGCTAATATTATGATGTTGAATGTTTTTAAAACGGTTCCAATCGAGAAAGGAGAAAAAACAAACAAGAATAAAACAGAAAAAAGAATGACACAATCAGTAATGTATTAGAAGTGCTGCTGATTTAGAAAATTAATCAACCACTCACCAATCAGAACCGAGAATTCAACAGAGCTACAGTATAAACAATATTAACCCGTACAGACATCACAGTCCATTTCTATTGACCTCCGTTTTCTCCGCCGCCAAGTTTACCATTATTTCACCAAAAAGCACAAACTCTCTTACCATCTCGGTCGAGGATGGTGGGGCTGCGAGTGATGTAGCGCGGCCTGCGCTCCAACTCTCCGGCTTCTTGTCTCTGGTTGTCCTCCATGTGCGCCGATTCGTGTACAGCTTTGATCTGGTGCTGGAACATGGTTAAGCCGCTCAGAGGAGCTCCTACAGGAACCCCGGCCGTCCCAAACGGACCAGCAACCTGAGAAGAAGGGGAAAATCGAAACAAAACAAAACAAAAAAAAAAACAAGCTGAGTCAGAACCAAAACCTTCCTCGACCAATCTACTTAATCCAACCCTTTAATAATCATTAAATATTTATCATTTGCGTTCATTTCAGGAAAGTGATTTTGAGACAGAATTTCATTTCTGTGCCATCTGTACATCATTCTCTGGTGTAGCCCATCACTGCTCACTTCGCACTAAATCACAGAGACCCAAAGATGCATGTAGCCCATTATACTGCCTGTGATTCAGAAGCAGCCACGATTCGGTTCTAGCAGTAATCGTAAAAGTAAGAATCGTTCAATCACACAAATCAAACCATCTAAAGCAGAGAATCCATGGTGATATGGCAAATCAGCTTGCCATCGTTTCATTTGGGGGGGGGAAGGGAGGTAGAAGGGAGAATTATCCTTGATTCGAATCGCTCCAGATCATGGGATTTTGACCAAAATCGATTGGAATTTTCTTTTTGTTTCTTGTTCGCTGGGTCAAAGTGTGGTCTGGACTCACGTGGCGGGGTGGGGCTCTGTGACGGAGCCTCTCCCAGTCCCTGGGCCTGGCCAGGGGGGCAGAGCTGCTAGGGTAGTGAAGAAGGGAACTAGGGAGACTGACCATGGGGGGGATGGTGGCAGCACGCTGCTGGAGCTGCTGCACACTGAGCTGAGCCTGCTTGCTCGAGGAGACCACCACTGACCCAGAGCCTCCGAGAATCGATGGCTTCTCCAGAGAGAACAACCTTGAAGGACAGAGAAACAAAGAAAGAGAGGAATGAAACAAAAGCAGACTAAAATGAGTTTTAAACAGACGGTTCTGTTTAAAACCCTTTATTAATTGTTGACATTGCAGATACTTAATTATTCCCCAACAAGCAATGAGACTGAATCCCAAAATAGCCTTCCATTCACTACACACCCCAATGTATATAACATAAGGTTACAGAATGTGTATACTGTGTATGTATATATGAGATTTTGTTTGGTATATGTATATAAATATAGTGCACTATATTTAAGAAACCGTTCCACTGTCTCACCTCTGTCTGTCTGGCTCGTCCTCGACATCTTCATCAGCGCTGCAGGTGGCACTCGAGTCGTTGTCCGAATGCTGCTGCTCGCTCTGCTTCTCTTTCTCCCTCAATTCTGGCTCGGTCTTTACTTGCACCTCTCCCCGGTCTCCTCCCGCTGTTTCTGTGTCCTGAGGTTCGCTTTTAGGGTACAGCTGGACCTCATCCTTAAACATGGATTCGTCCACCACTGCTCCTTCTGGACTTTTCTCCAGCTTTACCTGCAGCTCGTTGAAGGCGGGCTCCTGAGCTTTGGTATCTGCATTAGGGACTTTGGGGGCAGTAGCTTCCTGATCCGGGGCTTGTGGTTGCGCCTCGGAGGGCTTGGGCGTGTCAGACCGTGAAGGAGATGCCGCGCTCTCTGTGTCTGAACTGTTCTCTGCACCTGGTTTCAGATGAGAAAGAAAAAAAAAAAAAAAAAAAAACACAAGTCAGATTAGAGCAATTTCATGGAATCGTTTAGGTCTCATGTTCAGTGATTCAGTGTTTGAATCAGTGAATCCTTTCGGTGTTCAGCAGGTCAGGGTTTGATTCAGGGAAATCGTATTCGATTCACTCCTTCCCTCCCATGTTCAGAAATTCGACGATTGAGTCAGTTAATCCCTGTTGGATTCGCTCCTCTTGTGTTCAGCGGTTCAGTGATTGAGTCAGTCATGGCAAAGATTCAGCACATTCAGTGGATCATTTAATCTGAGCTGTAGATATCCAGCATTTCAGTGCATGCAAAAGGTCTGTCTTGGGCGTAATGTAAAACTAATGACTTTTCTAAAACACAGACATAGACCTATATATTACAAAATATATATATATATATATATATTTAAACAGCGAGGATTAGCAGCTTTTTTTATTTATTTTTATTTTTAATTTTTATACACTGCTTAGACGGCTGCAAACTGAACAAATCTGAATGAATCATTTAACTGAATGCACTCAAAAGACATTGAAAAATTTTATAACTATTTAGCAGCACAACTTGGAAGGGGGGGGTGGGGGGACAGAGAGCATATAGTAGAGAAATGACATAGCTGAATGGGACAGATGGAAAGGTAGACAAAGAGGAGAGGATATGAGACTGGAAACATTGAATTAGGGCAGTGTGGAAGGATGTGATCCAAAAAAAAAAAAAAAAAAGAAAGAAAAACCGTAGTGAGAGGGATAAAGGGAGAGAGAGGCATCCCACCAGATCAAACGAGTAAAGCAGGAACTCTGTGTTCCCAACAGCGCAGTTTCTAGAGTCTTCAAAGCGAAAGAACACTTATATAAGAGCAAGCCTGGCACTCAGAATCAGACCCGATCCTTTCTCTCTTTCACTCGTCCTCCTCTCTCTGTATCTTCGTATTTGATCATCTCTCTTGCTTATTAAAAGCAAAAACAGTATTAGCAGCCGTTGTGACGTCGCTTTCTGTGTGCTTCAGAGAGGGGTTTCAGAGTCAAGCTGTCCGTTTCTGTTCTCACCTTCGCTGTCATCTGGGTTCTCCTCCTCCTCCTCCTCCTCATCATCAGCCGAAGCCGTGGCCACACCGTCGCTCTGAGATGCATCTCGGTCACGCAAACATTTGTTTGCCTGTAATATTTATTAAAAATATATATATATTATTAAAAACAACAACAACAACAAAAAAAAAAAAACCAGGTATGTTTACATTAAAAACAGCAGAGATATATTTTATCATATAGATTATTACAAAATGTTATATATTTTAGTACAGCGCTTTATTCTAGTCAGTGGATCTGGAGCCTATCCCGGGAACACATTTACACCTGGGACAATTTAGAGTTGATCCACCCAATCCACCCATTAGCATATTTTAGGAGATTGGAGGAACCCCAAGAGCCCAGAGGAAACCCACATGAACATGTGGAGAACATGTCAAACTTCAACATGGACAAATCACAAGCTCAAGACAAGCCGCTGCACCACCATGCCATGTTGAATATGATCGAATATTTAAGCGCATCCTTCAAGAAGAAATGAATCATTTCCCCAGAAGTACAAAGTGCTATCATTCACCTGTTTGGGTTGAGGCAACAGGTCGTCCAGGTTGTGCCGCCTCTTGTAGTTGAAGTAGAAGTTCTTGCACTGCGCCTCACTCTTGGTGCCCACCATTTTAGCAATAGCCGACCAGTTCCTGCCGTGCTCTACCAGTCCTGCAGAAGGAGGGAAACACTGTATTAGTTGTGCGTGACGATGTTACAGAGTGCAGCCATAACTGATCATGCTTAAAAAAGTGGCTTCGAGGCAAATGGACTGGATCAAGGCTTTACTTTCCTCCAAGAGCATGCACTGGAGTGATTTCCATAATCCTGGCTAAAACGGGCCAGACTTACTGCTAAGTTTAACTGAAACAAGTTTCACTACACAAGAGAAACAGATAAGCGCATTTTTTAAGACTGACAGATGCGTTCCACAAAGCTGACACAGAATGTCTGCATTTCCACCCTCCTCTGAACCCTTCTGGACTTGAGCTTCATGGTCAGTAGTTACTGTAATACCCTCCTGAGCACCCTATGGTGAGGTTAATCCTCCAATCAGCTTGGCTGTAGTGGATGTGTTAACTTGGGTACACAGTAGGGGGTAGCTTGCTTAAACCTACTTTCTCAATAGCGAGTAACAAACTGACAGAAGACCATTCATTTTCTATGTCCGAGTGCGACACAGAGACGATTTCAGTGACAGCTTCAATTTAAAAACTGCTACGAAATGTTTACTTTAGTGGTGTGAAAGTTAGCAACTTTAAAGAAGCAGTCAAATATACACACACACACACACACACACACACACATTTTATAT
>JANDJT010000167.1:12912985-12923260 GCA_024331685.1 Stegophilus panzeri | reverse complement strand
ATTTTACACACACATAGAAACACACACATAGAAACACACACATATATACCATTTGCAACTACTGTTTTTACCACACGCACAAGGTTTACATGCCATTATTTTTGTACGTTTTAAAAAACGTGTCAAAACAATCTGAGAAGCAACTCTCTACACTGTGAAAAATATTAATAACAAGAGTTTGGGGGAAATAAAGAAGTCGTACCGTCAGAATTTTGCAGACGCAAAAATGAACTCAATCAAGCAAACTCTTCAATATTTTGGGAAGCTTGCGATTTTTCAAAATGACTGCCGATTTTCCACAGATTTAGGCCAAGATGCCTCATGACATCACCACAACGCGCATTCAGTCAAAACCCTCTTCGATTCCTGTACGTCGAACATGATTACAGCTAAAAGGTCTCGTTTACCTGCAAAACAATTCTGTGCAATTGCGATTTCGCCAATTCAAGCAGTTTTCTGCAACAACAAAAAATAAGCAATTGTGGAACAAAAAAAAAGCTGCAGCAAAATCAAGAATTTTTGGCCGCAACAATCATAAAAATCTCGGCGGAGTCCTGTATGGATTGAAGAAGATTTAGCTTCGCCACACTCAGCACAATCATGTCACGTTGTTTATTGGAGTTCAGTTCCGCAGATTTCCAGAAATAAATGGTAATTTACTTTATAAACCTTATCAACCATATATACTGGTGTAGAAACACATTGTATATATTTTTCTATATTAAGAAATCCAGTTTCTATATGCATTCATGACATTTTACATTTTCAGTCCCATCCCTCTTTAAAGGCTTAAATTACTGAGGAATTTCTCAATACCTATAATTGATGGATTTATGATAGATTTCGTTTTACTACAAAATGACATTTAAAACAAAACCAAAAAAAAAAACCCAAACGTTTTTATAATGTATTTTTTTTCCTTGATTACACCACTTTAAAAATGACATTTGAATTTACTTTGTGAAAGAGTTTCTCCAGACACATTTAATCATACCATAATCCAGAGACCGCACAAATCTAACATTAAAAAAAAATAAATAAATAAAAATGCTAAAAAAATTCAAACAAACCCCCCAAAAAAGGCAGCAACGGTACATAGGTGGCAATTGTTATTTGTGATATCTATACACCTGTAGTGTCTTGGCTTAAATGACAAATATCTTTAACCAAAGAGGAAATCATTCTTTAAAAATGGTATTCACTTTATCATTTGTTAAATGCAACGCTGATTATACAACCTCTTTTATACATGAGTTTTGAGTAAAAAAAGTTTTCTGTTCTTTCTTCGGCACATGTCGAAATTCTCCTCCGTGATGATCATATACATACTACGAAATGTGGAGAAATTCCTTTAAGCACAGAACTCAGAACTGTGAAATAACTGGATAAAGTTACAGTAACTCGTATCTGCAGACTGTCATTTCTCAGTGGGAAAACATGGCAGTGCTGAATGCTGTTAATGCACTGCGCTACATAACTGTCCTTATACATAACTGAACGCCTCACCGCTCTGTCCGAACTCAACCTCTGAAACGACACGATAGAGAAACTTTCCTTCAATCTAGCACGAGCCTCTGCACATCGTAGCGGTTAGCTAGTAAGGAAGAAAAGGTTGAAATGATTACCGATGGAAAAGTTTGTTTTGATCTTCATATAACATTTGTCCATTAATCTTGTGCTCATAAACCGTCCAACATTTTCACCATTGTTCGTGTCTCTGACAGTGTGGAACCCCACTGGGAAATTCTTCCTCTTTCTGCAACACTATCATGTGCGCACACACACACACACACACACACACACACACACACACACTTACACATACAAGTGTTTCCCACTTCCTGCTTCAACTTCTGCTTTTGTAACACAGAAGAGGAAACAAGCAAAGAGATAAAGGAATGAATGATGACTTCAGTCTGCCCACGGAAGAAAAATGTTAGCATACAGGAAGTGTCCACGTCTGACTCCATGTTTGTTCAATAACAGCTACTTTTCACTATTTAAAGGTGCAGTAGGAAAGATTTGTCAAAGTCTCTAACAATTACATAGAGCAGGGGTGTCCAGTCTTATCGGGAAAGGGCCGGTGTGGGTGCAGGTTTTCATTCCAACCAAGCAGAAGCCACACCTGAGTCTACTGAAAGCCAAGATCAACTGATTAATCAGGTGGAATCAGGTATGGCTTCTGCTTGGTTGGAATGAAAACCTGCACCCACACCGGCCCTTTCCGGATAAGACTGGACACCCCTGACATAGACGGAATAGGATTAGATTATTATTTTTTTTTTTAACTCCTTGAGGTAGTACATGTACACAAAGCTCCACTTCAACGATCACGCATAATAACTAGAGTTAGCATCAGCGATGACGGTCATGACATCCAGCTTGAAAGCCAAATTTAAACCTTTAAAAACACACAAAACTTAACTTGTATTCATTCATGAGAACGGTCCAGAGTGGCTTCGCTGTCCTGTTTCTCATTGTAATAAAAAATTGGGTTTAGATACCTGACCTAATTCTGCGTACAGCTTCGTCTTCTTTCGCCAAAGTTTATTCTGATTTAACGGCATTTCTTCCTGTTGTTTCCAAGCACAGCGTGTTCGTTGCTCAGAGGAGAACTATCTGGCTGTGCTGGACGCGTACCAATTTCCAAGGCTTTCACAATTATTTTCATTAAATACATTCTTTTAATAAACCATTATTATCTTCTACATATTTCCCAGGTTCTTTGTACAAGTAAAAAATAATCAAAATGAAAATAATATAAATAATGAAATATTGCACCTTTAAATTTTAATGCATAAGAAATAGCAGAAACATACTGTACTATTTCAGCTTTATGGCATGTTTAAAGCCATGAAATCACACACTGGAGACAACACGATTTACCCACATCACTGTGCATGAATTTTTATAATGACCACTGATGAATAAAAGGAAGAAAACTAAAGACTGCAAAGGAAGGATGTCGTAAATAAAATATTACCGACTTCGATCAGAACCGGTTTCTGCCATGCTGCCCGATTTGCTCAAACCTAAATCCTTAGAACAAAATCAAAAACCTTTAACATGTTTCAAAACAGGGGTTATCACACAGGGTTTTTTACTTTTGTTTTCTTCAATTCGTTCAACTTTCCACCACTAAACTGCAGGGTTGTGGAATGACCTTTGTGAATAACTGATTCTAATCTTTATTGGAAGCCCAATTCATCATGCACATTAACTTCCTCAGTGAATCACCACATGCGTGCATGAACGCACAGCTGCAGTCAGAGGTCTGCAGCGCGCACACACACACACACACACACACACACACACACACACACACACACACACATAGGGTTTTCCTGAAAACATGAGATTAGGAAAGAAAAGTAAAGATCAGCGGAAACATGAAATCAAAACGGTACCTTTTTTGGCCACCTCCATCTCCTCCTCTGTCCAGCGAGACGTCTCTCCGGCCTCTACAGCTCCTGCACACAGAACAACACGCACTTAGTACAAAAAGGAGAAATCAGGAGAGAGGGAGGGAGAGAGAGAGAGAGAGAGAGAGAGAGCGCACACAAGGGGCAGAAAAAGACTAGAGAAACAGACGGAGACAGAGAAAGGAAAAAGGATAGAAAGAGAAACAGAGAGAGAGATAGCAAGACAAATAGAAAGACAGTGAGAGCAAAAAAAGAGAGGGGAGAGAAATAGAAAGAGAGAGAATAAGAAAGAGAGCAGGAAAGAGAGAGAGAAAGAGAGAGAGAGAGAAACCAAAAGAGAGAGAGATATAGACAGAATATAGACAGAGAGAGAGAGAGAGAGAGAGAGAGAGAGAGAGAAACCAAAAGAGAGAGAGATATAGACAGAATATAGACAGAGCAAGAGAGAGAGAGAGAGAGAAACAGAAACAGGGAGAGATAGAGATCCCAGGAGAGACAGAGAGAGAGTAAGCTACAAGAGAAAGACGGGGAGAGAGAGAGAAACAGACTGACCGTAATGCACTTCCTGCCTCTCGATCTTTAATCTAATAATTTGTTTACATCAGCTGTCCAGCCCTCGTCCCACTCCCCTCCCTCTCCCTACCCTCCCCTTTTCTCCCCGTATCACCCACTCTCACTTTCCCTAATGCACTCGCGCGTCGCCTCTCTCGCAGTTCCTTTGCTATTTCTCTTCCTTCCCCCGTCTCACTCACTCCCTCACTCTCTCGTCAGCTGATCTATGGCTACACACTGCACAAGCACCGCCTTCCTTCCCTTAAACGGCGGCTCTTGTGCACAACCTCACAAGAGAGAGAGAGAGAGAGAGAGAGAGAGAGAGAGAGAGAAAGAGCGCGAGCGAGAGAGAGCGAGGCAACAAGCGCAACAGTGGGACAGAGTGTGTGCATACGTGTGTGTGTGTGTGTGTGTGTGTGTGTGTGTGGCTCATACTTACTTACTCACCCCCCACCCCCAAGACTCCTTGAGATTGAACAAACATTCGGACAAATTTAGCACAGTGTGACCCTCTGACATTTATACAAGTGTGTGTGTCTGTTCTGATAAGAAGAGTCATCTTGTGCATTTAGAGTTCTTGCACAAAATGTCCTGACTAACACAACTCTAATAAGTGTGTGTACGCACATATATATATATATATATAAAAAAAAAACTGCGTGTGTGTGCGTGTTGAACCTGTCTTTTAATCAATGTACCACATCTGTAATGATTAAAGGTGTTGAAAAACACTGGAGTATTCCATCAACTGACCTTTAAAAAAAATAAATAAAAGGACATGCGTACGTACACGCACCTTGCAATTAAGACTAAAGCATGACCACTTTTATAGACACATCTCTAACAACAAACACACGCACACACAGTGCACATCCACACAGCGCCGGTGTGTGTGTGCACGCATATATATTATACATATATACATATACATATACATATACACACACACACATCTAAACTCAGTGATAGAAACATTTGTGTTTGTATACTGTGGTCAGACACACACACACACTCCAGGGCTGGCACATGCCCAAACTGGTGAGGAGGCACAAATATTTTCTTTCCTTCCTTCTCCTCCTACCTCTCTCTCTCTCTTTCTCTCTCTCTCTCTTTCTCTCTCACACACACACACACACACACACACGTTTAATGGCGTTAAAGCCAGTCTGATTACGAGCGGTGAGGTTAGCTAGGAGGTGATTTGAGGACAGTGGGCAAGATAGGAAACAGGAAATGGAGAAACAGGAAGCCGCAGCTCTCCTGCACTGAGATGCAAATCTTACAAAACACAGAAATTGGTGAAAAATTTCCAAAACACACAACTCTGACTGCAACTGCGTCACTTGTCAAATCTTTTCGGTTTCCTTTCAGCTCTCAAGCTTCCCAGGACTTCTGTACTTGTTTACTCCAGCACCAAAACTCATCCGCTGTACTCAAATCAGATCTCACTCATGTGGCACTGGCACACCAGTAACCCACAGAACCTTGGGATTTTTAGTTACACTTTAAATTAAACTGGCACGAAAATGATGTATGGATGCAACTCTGGATGGATGTTGCGATAAATATAGTAAAGGTCTTCGTGGACGATGTCGCGAGTGTGCGGGGAACGAGGCGGGGACGATGACGGGGTGTATAAGGATCCACCTACCAATTCAGTCACATGATCAGCAGCACTACCCAAGTATAACGCAGCGCTCTATGAAGCTTTCTTCCTATCCAGCAGTAAAGTCTCACAGATCACTGAGTGCTGAAATCGAGAAAAAGAGAGAGAGAGAGAGAGAGAAAGCAGGAAGTTTACCTGCTCTTAGCTATCGCCTCCCTTTTACATCCTCATGGCAAATGTAATCCACCTGAGACACACGCCATCACCACAGCAACATGCAAACTCCAGAAAGAGAGACAGATGGGCAGAGCGGGGGACAAAACACGGGACAGCCTGAACCGAGCTGTGGGTTGTTCTCGGAGATGGGAAGGGAGGAGTAGAAAGAAAGAAGGGAAAATGGGGGAAAAAAAAAAGAAAAAAAAAAAGCCTCAAATGTCAGAGGACGCAGGCTTCAGCCAGCAGCCCTGATGGATCCAACAGACGCATTTCTGACAGAGCCAAATGGGGGGGGGGGGGGGGGGCGTTCTGTATAAACAGCTCTTTTTTCATTTCCTTGGCTGTAAACTCACGGCAGAGAAGTGGGTCAGCGCACGCAGCTAAAAAAGCGAGCTCAGAATTTTGTGTTTTTCCGTTTTGGTGCTTTTTCACCGTCAGGTTTCGGCAAACGGACCTCCGAATACGCGCCGCTTCTTTTCCGCGAGCAGAAAGCAATCAAGCCAGCTCCTTCACAATGCGTATATGGTATAGTGTACAATAAATCAACCGTCCAAACCCAAACACTGAGACACTGACAAACATCTGTCAGAGGACAAACACAAGCCCTGGACTGTGTGAAAGTGTGAGGAAAGCGAGGGGGCTGTGCTTCAGCGCGTTTGTACCTCGTGCTTGGCTGTCCATGCTGGTCACAGGAGCAAGCTTAGCGTGTTCGCGTGCTGGCTTCGGCGCTGGCTCTGGCTTGGAAGGAGGGACAGGCTCCGGTAAAACTTGTGTTTTGAGAAAGAGAGAGAGAGAGAGAGAGAGAGAGAGAAAGAAAAAAAAACCCATTTACCATCACTTTTACAGATCTGTTTAGAAGAAGCACAGACGTGTGTGTGTGTGTGTCATCAGTGGCTCAGATATAAAGCATGTTACGCTGATGTACATGCACAGATGGGTAAGTAAGTGCTGATTTTTACTGAAACTCCAGGGGTGGGGGGACGGAGTTGTACTAGACGTTAAATAAACTTACAAGCTTTACAGAAAAACTCTGAGCTATTTGATTAAATACGGCTTTTCCTATTCTCTTCGTGATTAACCGAGTATCTTTTTCATATTAAAATCAAACACCTCTAGTCTTAGCTGTACGCATGTTAGTGTGATGTGAGAGTGTGTTTTACCAGGTTCAGGTGGTGGTGGCGGTGGTGGCGGGGGTGGTGCTGGTGCTGCTGGTTCCTCTGTGGCAGTACTAGCAGCTTCGTTGGCCATGGAGCGCGTGGTGATTCGGCCCTTACGCCGTCCCTGGCTGTTAGCCGTCTTGCGACCGCGGGGCGTGTTCTGCTCCTTCCCCTCCTCGTCCTCTCCCTCACACTTCTCTTTGTCTTTGCTAATGTCCCTGCACCAAACACACACACACACACAAACACACACTTTCACTTTTATTCTTAGCAAATCTGGGGGGAAAAAAAAAAAAAAGTCATTCGTTTCAAAACGGACTAAACAAACAGAGGAAACAAACATGGCCGTAGTGCTACGTGGAATACGGAAACCGGGTTTTAATTCTCGCTGCATCTGTAAACATGTGTGGTTAAGGTCGTATCAAGACATAATCGAGACACAAGGCATATGAAACAACCAAATGCAAGCAGGGTGTGATCAGAGAAATAAAAGATCTTTGAAGAGCATAAGATCATTTGCAAGGAGACACATTCATTGTGAGGGATTCATTTATATGATGCTGACAAATTGTTAACCGCTCCAGATTCGTAAGTAGCAAATTGTTCATAATAAGATATTTCAGTGCAAAGCATAAGGTTTTGTTTTCAGTCTAGATACTTTGTATAGTGCTGTGTTTGTAACCCTACGCTTTTCTAATTAATTATAAATATTTATACCATATACGATTCTGATTGGTCAGAAGGTGTTGCTTAATTTTCTGTAAAATGCTATTTCTATAGAAATCATTTTAAACACGGGGACTTCTAGACGAAGCAACAAAATGTGTGTAAATCATTGATATACTGAAGCTTTCTGTGAGGATAGGTTATTCCGAATTTTTTTGGAAGGAGTCTCTAGTGTCAGTGCTTTGTAAAGGACGTTCTACAACATTACGAATAAAAGTTCAAAGTACTAAAACTATAGATCGACCGATAGTGGATTTTACCGATACCGATAACTAAGCTGGGCAGCACCTGCTGATAACCGATTAATCAACCGGTAGTTTATAAAACTGATACTGAATGAAAACATACCATTCAAAGTGAAACATGGCTGAACTTTATTACAGGAATGAACAGTGCTGACTGTACCATGAAAATATACTGTACTTTTTTATGAAATAAATATATAAATATTAGTATACATTAACTATTAATAAAGTAAATAAAAGACATCCAAACTGAACCAAAAAGGAACACTCCAAGTAACAAATAAAAATAGAGACATCCAAAATGAATAAAAAACACAAAGTTTGTCAGTGATAGTTTTTATTCCGCCTCTAGAGGCCGCTCTCATCCTGTATAATGACGACGAACACTTCATAACCATTCCCACAGCGGAAACAACCAGGGAAAACTATCGGTGTGGATTTTTGCCGATAACCGATAATCAAAACACCAAAACCGACCTATGGGTCGACCTCTAGTTAAAACTAGAGCTGGGTATTGTGATCAATTTGGCGATTCGATTCTTATGTATATGGGTTCGTTTAGTTTTCGATTCAATATCGATTAGTTATCAATATTTCATTTAAAATGTTAGTTTTGCAGACATGGAATCCATGTTTTAACATAAATGCTGGTAAGTGAAACCCTCCTACTTAGCCATATTACTGAAATACACATTTACGTTAACAATAGGGCCCACACAATTGCTTCATTACTTTTTACTTTTACTTTGAGTAACAAACTTTGTAACAAGAAATCATATGTGCATACAGTGCACACAAACTGCACATTACCGTAAAAAAAAAATAAAATAAATAAAAACATTGTAAATGTGCAACAATGAAATTCATTAATGACTTGAAATATGTTTAAGAAATAAAACCATTTTCAAAATTAAAAAACATGAAAAGATGGCGACATCATCAGGACGAGAGGCGAACTACAGATAATATTCACATCCTTACAAGCAAAGCGCGTACGTGCATTAAGAATCGATATCGTATCGTTAAATTGAAGATCGATTAAAATGGGAGAATCGATCTTTTTTTTTTAACCAGCCCTGGTTAAAACCCTTTGAGATTTGCCTCTACTTCACATCGAGCTGTATCACACCACCCCACCACTGATTACTTTCCTATAACAGCACAGCTGTTGTGTTGTATTCATTACGCAACGCATAGCTCCAGATTCCATCATAGTCCAACTACTGATGCAGTTGCTATTGAGAAATATGAACACGCTCAAAATGTGTTAATGCCATTAGACAGAAGGGCCTTGTCAACAAGAAACTCTGGCTTCAAATAAGACACCATGGATTTCTCCCCATCTACGTTTATTAAAGCTTTCCAGAGCCGTTGTACTGATAAAGAGACATCCTATTCTCAGAAGTCTGCCTGTCTCAGTACAAACAGATGCTCAATCCCAGTGCATGTCATTTGCACAAAACTAATTCTCAGAATAAGTGAGATGGACCATTATATGAGAAGGCATGGAGGAAGGGATGGTGAAAGCGTAAGAGATGGAGAGAGCCAGGAACTACTTATGAATAGCTCTCATTTATGAGTGGAAGAGGTTGGCAAGAGGCCAAGCTGTCTTTAATAAGTGGTCTAGGCTCATATTCCTTTCATATCCCTCTTTCTGCTAAAAGGGAAAACAAGATGTTGGTCCTGTATAAACAGCGAGGGCACAAAAAAACACCACCAAAACAGGGCCTGTAGGTATAACCGGGAATGCTCTGTGACCTTCTGTGGTATAATATAAGAGGCTTCTTGATGGGAAAAATTGCCTGAATTGCCTGGCTTTTCTGGAGGATTAGTGATGTCAGAGCTAGGGCCAGAGCCAATGGCCTAACTCGTGAGCAGGAGCCAACTTGACCTAGGGGTGGGGGGGGGAGAAAAAAAAAAAAAAAAAGAAAGAAAAAAACCGCAAGCAAAGCAAAACTGCACTCACTTCGAGTCCTCTTTTTCATCTTTCTCCTCCTCGTCCTTCTTATCGTCTTCCTCTTTCTTGTCTGATTTCTCCAACTTGTCCTCCTCGTTCTTCTCGTCGGACTTTTCTTCTTGTGAGGTCCGCGTTATCTGCTGTAAGAAAAGAGACACAAAGCAGAGCAAGTTTAGACTGTATTTCTGGTCAGAAAGAAAACTGCTGATATTTATACAGTTGCAATCAAAATGATTCAACCCCCCCCAATTGCAACTCAGGTTTATTGTGAACATTTCTGAAAGACTTTCAGCTGTTTGCAATGAACAAATCAAACAAAAAGCAATTGAAATAGTTCAACATAACGAATGCTTCAAGTGGTTTCCCCAAATTCAACTGAAAATGCAACTTATAA
>JANDJT010000167.1:12903284-12912543 GCA_024331685.1 Stegophilus panzeri | reverse complement strand
TGCAGGTTTCCAGTGCCAGAGGATGCAAAGCAGCCCCAGAGCATCACCAAGCCACCACCATGCTTGATTGTGGACAGTGTGTTCTTTCTTCATTCTTCTTCCTCCAGACATACCACTGATCCATTGTGCCGAAAAGTCCCAGCTTTGTTTCATCGCTCCACAGAACAGAATCCCAAAACTTCTGTGGCTTATTTATATGATTTTGAGCGCCTTTTCTTGTGCTTTTGGGTCAGTAGTGGTGTACGTCTTGGAGTTCTGGCATGGAAACCCCCTGCGTTTACTATGTGCCTTACTGTGCTCACTGAAACCTCAGTGCCTGTTGCCATCAAGCCTTGGTGCAGGTCTTTTGCAATCACTTGAGGGTTTTTCACAACCTGCCTCAGATATCTGGTTGCAGCCGTTGATGTCTTCCTTTTTCTGCCCCGTCCAGGTATTTCATAATTTTCTACCCCTAGCCAGTTCAGGTATTTCATGTGTTCCAACTCAAGCACACCTGGTGCAACTAATGAAGCCCTCGATTAGTTGCATCAGCTGTGCTTGAGACAACACGTTTTGCATATTTGTGCTGTTGTGAGGGATTCTATTCAGAGGGTTGAATAATTTTGAGACTGGACCAAAGCACAAAGCATTCGTTGTGTTGAACTATTTCAATTGCTTTTGTTTGATTTGTTCATTACGAACAGCTGAAAGTCTGTAAATTTTGACAATAAACCTGATTTGCAATGGGGGTTGAATCATTTTGATTGCAACTGTAGCAGTCATTCGCTGTTATAATTGATCAGTCATGTAACGTTATAAATTCAAAAGGAAAGTGTAGCGATTTTAATCGGATCGATCTGTATATTAGGAGGTATGTAATTCTAATCTATGGTCAGCTTTGCATATCTAAAACATGACTCTAATCCATTAAAGAACAATAAATAAATAAATAAATAAATAAATAAATAAATAGGCAGTCCTAAGTCAAACAGAAGACAAAACCTCAAATCACAGCTCACTCCTGTTATGGGAAACCCACATTTGGTCGACTCCCTCCTCTTTGTTGCTAGTTAAATCTATCCAAACCCATTTTCTTTTCAAAAACCGAGAAGAAACACGACAAGCTCCTTCCTGGAGAAAGAGCGAGGGACTTTTGCTGATCTGGATGAGGCCTGGTTCTGCATGTCAAAGCTAGTTGTGGGAAAACACACCTGCATGTCATCTGCTTCATCACCCATAACACAGCGATGCTCAGATGTATATCATCACTGGGGTTCAACAAGCTGTGCCCAGAGAATGACTATGATAAAGGATGTGTGTAAATAAAAATGGATTGCACTTTAAATCTATAATTAAAGGAAACACCAAACACACACAAACACACACTCAAATATGGTGGGCTTATAAGAAAAGAAAGCATTTGGAGAAATGCTGAGTGCCAATCAAACTAAATAGAGATAGAAAGAGAGTGCACAAGAAAGATAAATAAAAAAATTAAATAAAATATATTTTTTTTTAAAAAAAGAGGAAAAAAAAAAAAAAAAGAGAGATGACTGAGTTTAAAGAAGGATGGCCAGTTGGTGCACTCTCCAAAGATAAGATTAGTACTATGAGGCGCTTTGATGATGTTCACATGGATGGGGTTGTCTAAAAGGACCGGCTCCAAAATCACAATAGGTTCATTGTTGACGGAACTCAGTTCAAAGACGGGAAGATAGCAAAGGAGGGCAGATCAGAGGAACGCAAGGCGCTTGGCGACCCAGTGACTGGGTTAAAGCTACAAGCGCTCAGACGATGCCATATCGGAAAACAAAAACCGTAGCATCCTTAAAATGTTGCTCCTCCCTTCCTGGGATGTACAAAGTATAGCAATGAAAAGTGTCTGGGGAAAAATATAAAGGAACCTGTCAAAAGAAATGCAGTGGTGGGCGAGGGGACAAGTTTGGGTGGGCAACTTTTTTTTTTTTTTTTCAAACTCATTTTTACCACGGGTGCCAATAATTCTGAAGCCGACAGTACAAACTATGCTTTTAGAAATGCTAATCAGTTACAACATAACTCCAATTACAATAATCCACCAATCAGTCTTTCTTTCCTAATAGGTACAAGCACTTTATTGGGTTAAATCTGTTAGAACAAAGCTGCCTCAGCCAAGACAAATAAGCCATGCAGACACCAGATGGGGCCAAGGAATGTCAAAGGCTCGACAGTGGAGGGAGAGAGTGAGAGTACGTGGAGAAAGTGGGAAAGAGAATGAGACTGAAATTAAAGAGACAGAGACAAAGAAGAGCTCTAAACCTACTCCAAAATCATAATAAAATGCCTTGTGAGCCTTGAATCAGAGTGGAAAAACGGCCAATTAAATGGATGAGTGTTCATTAAAAAGTACGCAGCAAAGTACGTGGTCTTGAGTGGCGTTCTCACAGCGCTCGGAGCAGAGAGGGAGCTCACGTCATCTACACGCACGCCAATCGTGTTCCCAAGCTCTCTACTGCCACTTCGGCTCTATTAATAAACCAAAGTGCTCACGGTAATAAAGAGCATTTTTTTCCATCATACTGAGGGAATCAAGTACTCCAGGTCAGTCAACAACTGGCTCGTATTTGGTCTTTTTTTTTTTTTTTTTTAAGGGAAAAATAATGTTCTTCAACTTCGATATCCTCCCAAAAAGATAGTATTTATGGAAGAAAGAGCTCACATCAGGACTTCATCCAACGACAAACTAATTCGCTGTCTTTTAGGCAAAATAAAGAACTATAAAAATGATTTATTATAATATATAAAATAAAGCAATATCTAATATTTTCCTCAAACTTTTTCCTTTAGACACATGTCCAAGTTTGATGACATCAATAAGAGGAGATCCAGGAAAAAAATAATAATAATTAAATATTTCCGAGTGAAAGATGGCCCGAGTGTCTTTCCGGTCATGTTATTCAGAGTAACACTAGCCAATCACATGAGAATAGAGAATACGGAAGTTTGTGCTCCCCTCCGCGTGTTCAACTGCTCTGCTGATGCTGCACAAGTAGCAGTTTGAAAAGATGGGCTGAAATGTTAGTCCTTGCTCTCCTGACTGGGTGCTATATATGGTATCAATCACTCTGAAAAATAACAGGAACACCAACACCACCAAAAATCTAATCCTCGCCTGAATCGAGATAAAGCGTTAGCTACTTTTTCCAGAGGTGGTAGTGTGGGCTTGATGAAGTTTAAAAGTTTATTAGATCTTGTGAAATCTCGAAACAAGCAGTATTTTATGACTAACTGTCTATTTTATTATGCAGTCGATGTGCAAATTTATACCACAGAGCCTGGCTTGAATCCGATTGTTCAGGAGGCGTGCGTTATATTCGGTTCGGAAAGTAGATCCGGCTGCAACATGAATGATTTATATGGAGGCGATCATTCGAATAAGTTATTGTTTGTGCAGTAACGGCTCATACTGTACCAGACTTGTACGGGAGACGCTCCACGTAATCAAAGACTAATAATAATGATAATAATAATAATAATAATCGTGTTTTTGTTTTTTTTTAAAAGGTTGTTCTTTAACAAAGTAAACCGTATAATCGTTGATGTGGAGACTTTCTTGTTAAGGGACATTTATTTATTCAACATTTACTGAAGGCGTCTTGGTTGTAAGGACGGTGCTTCATGAAGTTTCCAAGCACAGGAGAATCTTCAGGACAGAGTAGTTTCAGGGTTCTCACTATAATAACAAGCTGGATACTACAACATGCTGGATGCTTCCCCTGTAATTTCAGTCCAGTATTGTTGTTGCTGGTGTTTGCATAACTCCTGAGGAGTCCTTCGGGCACCTACGGATGTCGGTATAAAGTATGTCCACCATCATTTACAGTTGCTCCAACATTGATGAGTGGGTCAGTTATAAGGCTTTCTGAAACCAGAGCCAGCCTGTACCCGCTCTAGGAACATCCCGTTTTGGACACACGCATCATTCGGATCCAGTGCCATTCTGATCAGACCTCAAAGCCAGCAGAATAGGTGTCAAGTTTCCCGCTGGGCTTCCTCTTCACGCCAAGGAAGTGAGGCTCGAACACCCATGCTAATGGCACCTTGAGCCTCTTTAAATCCAGAACCAGAGAGGAGTGCGCCAGTTCTCGAACATCTCTGCTATCGTTGTTCAGCATGTTCAGAATGTAGAATATCCTACACGTGTGCTGGTGCAGATCTACATTATATTCAGTACCCGGAGTCTACCCTTCCACTAGGGGTGAAAAATAATATCCTGGGTCCAGTGTGTGTTCAATCCAAATCGTTTTCTCAATAAGCTCAAGGTTTGTTTTTTTTATTATTCATTTCCTTTAGTGCATTATGTTGAACGTGGACTTTGGAAAATAGATGTTGTACTTTAGACAGTGCAATTTGTCTAATAGCTTCTAGCTTCATTATAAGGGGTCAATCAGATCCAGCCTGGGTGCAAACTCCGAGAGAAGACGCTGTTCACTTGCTCCTTCCATTCACCAGCAATGTATAATGTACATTTAGCTCTCTCAGTAGACCAGTTCTGACTGTTCCGATGTCAACGATCAGGTGTTAAATGGATTCAGGATGGAGGATTGGTTTAAAGGAGTTAACTCCTGGTGTGATGATCAGCAGGGGTTGGGGGAAGTGTGAGCGAGGCTGTAAAATTCTCCTTTCCTTTAGCCCACGAGTGGAGGCTTTGAATCATTCCCTTTTCTGCTGAATCACCAGGCACTTATTTGAGTTTGGAAATGACAAACTTGAAAGCCAACAGCCTCCAAAGACTCGAGCGCTCGAACGACAACTGACTTCGGGTTGGAATGTGGATCAACGGTAGAGAAAGAAGTTTCTGTCCAACAATAATCAGTGTGTTCCTCGACTGCAGGACAATTTGGAGAGACCAACCCACGTACATTCATTTGTGAATCAACACGAGAGCTTATTGATATCTAAACTCAAGCTTACTTATATTTCATGTATTTATATTACGTGAGAAGCATTTAATTTGGTATTTTGTGATCACAAGCAACAACAACAAAAAAAGTCAAATTAGTAAAAATCGGCAGTGTGAGCAGCTTCAAGATCTCTGATCCAGCAAACACCAGCCACACACACAATCAGAAAATATACATAAGCACAATATAGCATAAGCATATATAATAATAAGCAGCAACAACCACCATGCGCACACAGAATACACACACACACACTACCTTCAAGATCATCAGTCAGTGTGTGTGGGTGTGTAAAGCAGTTGGAGCCACAGCAGCAGTGAATCGTACACACACACCATGATAAAGGCAGCCGCTCAGACTCTACTCCAGACTGTAGCCCTTTCACACTCCACACTGCCACAGCATACCTTCCACTCACTCCTGTATCACAACACCTCTCTCTCTCTCTCTCTCTCTCTCTCTCACACACACACTCTCGCTCACTCGCTCGCTCTCTCGCTCGCTCGCTCTCTCGCTCGCTCGCTCTCTCACTCGCTCTCTCACTCGCTCTCTCACTCGCTCTCTCACTCGCTCTCTCACTCGCTCTCTCACTCGCTCTCTCACACACACACAACACAGTTGACAGGGTTGGGCCAGGTGCTGAGAGTCTGAGGCGTTTGATTGGCACTCACAGCCGTATGGCAAACTTTTCTAGTTCCTGTCCTGGTCATGGGAAAGCAGGTCATACCACTGTGACACGCAAGAAGCGGGGGACGGGGGGGGTTGACGGTGACTCGTCCTCCCATCTCTCACAAAACACACAAACCTCTCTGTCTGAAGCTGAGCATGTCAAAGAGTGCATTACACACAAACTACCAGCAGAGCTGCTTCTGTCCTGCTCCCTCTTTTTGTTTTTTTGTTCTTTCTTTCCTTCCTTCCACCAATGCATATTGTATTCTCCCCACCCTCCTTTCTGCATGTCGAAGGGGAGAGAGGGAAAAGTTCCAGACAGAAATCTGTTTGGAACACAGCGATGTCACAGCTGGAGCCTTGAATTGACACTGCTGTTGTTTCTGCAGCCCTCTACTCACTCAGACTTTAAATAAATTAATTAATTTCTGCTCTGCCTTGTCACAAACAACAAAAATGGAGCCTCTTGCAACACGGTGCTCCGTCTCTCCCCAAAATAGCAAAGGAATCGCTCCCGACGTCCTCCACAGTGCTGGAAGGTCAGTGTATGAGTTGGTCTGGACTCAGCAAAATATCTTTTTAATTATTGATACTGGACTCCTGACAGAGCTCCACATCTACCCGGTGCTCATGTAGTCTCAGTGATCAGTGGCGCAGCAAGACACCTGTCTGTCTCTCACACACAGACACATGCAACAGGAGTCTATAAATTCAGAGCATTCATGGCAAATATGGTGCTTTTTTTAATTTAAGGAAACAGGACATGTGATCTATCCTCATGGAATCATTTATGCTCATACTCAAAGCTACACAAAATGCAAAGAACCCAGTACACTAATGATACCTTTATTTAATGGTCGAGTGTAAAATTTTGCAATTTTGTTTGAACAATTTAAAAATTACTGCAAAATATTACCATCAACCATACCAACTTTCAGTATTAGTATGCGAAAGGTGCTAGACTAACCCCCCGAATGATGCAACAGAAAATGTTTGCCCTATCGTCCGGAGATCACGAGTTCGAATCCTGACAATGCCACAGCTCTCCGGCAATCAGTCACGGGTGTACTCTCTCTCCCCCCGTCAATCACAGCAACGCTAGCCAATCACGGGCGTCCTCGTAAGCTCGTGTGCGCGGAAGCGGACGGATAGCGCTTTCCTCCGAGCGTGTTACACAGACCCTGTGACGCGGCATGGGCAGCAGTTTGAAATGTCGTGCGGTGGCTTGGTTTCACGTTTCTCAAAGCAAGCGCGTGTTAGCCTTCACCTTCCTGGTATAATAGGGGAGAGCAGGATGGTGGCCAAATTTGGAAGAAAACGGAGGGATGGAGGGAGAAATGAAAAGGAAACCAGAACAGTAAAAAAGGAAGTAAAGGAAGGATATACTGTACAGAACAGAGATCGGGGGAAGAGAGGAGTGTGCTGCAGTAGCTTGTTGGAATAGGAGAGAGGAGGACAGTCGGTTAACAGTGTACTTGTGAGCACGTGAGGGCATCACATGGGTGTCTGCCTTCCTTCATACCTGAATGTAACCGTGAACGTGAATGTGCCCACTAGGGGGCAGAAAACGAACGGCAAAATGAATTCAAGGTGAACAGAGAGGAAGGAGATACAATAACCCTGAGAAACACAACTTCGCAGATACTATACTATTAGTTCTTTTTTTTTTTTTTTTAGATTTTATCCACAAATAAAGACGAGCCAAAGATGAGAACGGATAGATTATACTACAGTGCTGTCGAATTCTTGAATCAGGTGGTGTGGATTCGTTTTCCATAAACAGCAGTTACCAGTCCGCTTTATAATAATGGGCTCATTCTAATATATTATCGTTTCTATGGCAACAGCTCATTCACAGGGACTTGTATAACAAACACAGGGGGGATCAAATAACAGGGGGGGAGCCTGGAGCCTATCCCAGAGAACTTGGGGCACACAAAGTGGAAGACCCATCGCAGGGCACAATCACACACGCATTCATCAGCCTACAACGCATGTCTTTGGACTGGGGGAGGAAACCTGAGTACCCGGAGGAAACCCCGGGAAGCACGAGGAGAAAAACTCCACGCGCAGATGGGGGACTCGAACCCCCAACCCTGGAGGTGCGAGGCAAACGTGCTAACCAATAAGCCACTGTGCCCCATAAGAAAACCTCAACTCATAACAGTAAATATGTAGTCTTATTTCCTTTAAGAAAGAGAAGCTAGTGAGAGAACACTGATTATAACAAACATGAGAACAAGAACTTGTTTCGTAGGCACTGCCTAACATGAAACGCAACTATAAATGGTTAAAAATTACAAAGTGTTAAAATATCGCAATCGTTGGCAAACCGCTGTAGTACAAGAGGAATAAAAAAACTTCAGGGTGTGCTCTTACAGGAATATAATCCACTTCGGCGGGGTATCACACCACCCTGTTTAACCGCACACTCTGCTGTGTTTTATTCCTTACTTACAATAAACCTCACCTCAACTAAAATGCAGTTTCATTTATACTACTAAATAAAATTTTGCAGTCAGATTAAACAATCACATAACCAACATCACTCTGAATCCCTTCATAAAACCTACGAAACAAAGCTTCTGCCCTGTTGTCACAACATTTCCACAACCGGACACACCCCCCTGGCCTCGTCCAATCAGCGTTATCCTGAAGTACAGCACACTGTTTGGATTTCAGTGCGTCTCTACGTGCCACGCTTACCCATAAACCCCCTCTCTGTCTCAACACAAGTATGCTTCAACACACGTCTGAGCAATACGAACTCCAGCAGTACAAACAGTAACACACACACAAGTACGAATAAACACTGCAGCAGCAATAAAGTTGTTCTCTCATTCTTACACCAGTCCTTTCATTACATCTCTTACTGACTCATTCATCAAAATTGTTTTCACTGCACTAAACGTTTCATATAAACGGAACTGATACGCCTGTATTCCTTCAAATCTAGAAGTCACTGAAACAAAAACGACTAAACGCTAAGTCGTATTAATTGAGTGAGACTTTAAACGCTAAACACAATAAGACTCAGAAGATTAAAAATAAATAAGTAGAATGTGAAGAACCCAGATGTTGCGTTAGCAAGAAAAAAAGAAAAAAAAAAAAAAAAAGTATGCGAAATTAATTAAGAACACAAACAACTGTCACACCTAAAGTCCTTTCTTTCACAACCCATTTCAATCCAAATGTTCGAAATATCCGAAAGCAATAAGCTAAAAAACAACACACTCTTCAACAGCTGTATCCTGAACTGTGGTGTCAGATCTCCTACCTGCTCCACTGTCTGTGTGTGTGTGTGTGAGCACAGCAGCTCCATCCAGAGTACATCAGCACACTTAAACTACCAAACATGGCTACCATCGCAGAAACAGAAACAGATTTTTGCTGTACTGAGGAGGGATCAAAATATGTCTCTCTCTCTCTCTCTCTTTTTTTTCCTCCTCTGTAGTCCCTGGAAATCAGCATGAAGCCTCTGTAGCAGGCAGATGAAAGATTCCTTGTACGCTGTGCAGCAATACATAAATCACAAAGACACAGAGAGAGAGAGAGAGAGAGAGAGAGAGAGAGAGAGAGAGAGAGAGCGCGAGCAAGCGAGCGAGAAAGAGAGAAGGAACGAGATGAAGAGGGTGTGGTCTTTGGGAACACAGTGCCTGCTTCTCATT
>JANDJT010000167.1:12853364-12874425 GCA_024331685.1 Stegophilus panzeri | reverse complement strand
CCTTTTGCAAGATGTCTTTAAAACACATTAAAAATACAGACTTCTGAATATATCCCCATTTTTTTTTTATTAATAATAACAACTTACATCTTTTCATTACATTAGGAAGTGTGTGTGTGTGATTGTCTAAGAGTGAGAAAGAGAAAACATACTAGTGGGAGGGATGGGCACACCAAATTGTTGAGGCCCCCCGGGCGCCCCCTGGCGGCCCCCACTTTGAAAACCACTGTATTAGCCATCCATCCAACCGTCCGTCCATCCATCCTATTAACCATCTATCCATCCGTTCATCCCATTAACCATCCATCCATCCATACGTCCATCCGTTCCCACCCTCCTCTCCATCAGTGCTATTATCTTTATAGCTTCGCCTTCTTACTAAGTATCCATTTATTCCTTTTACGTTACATGGAAACCATTCAAAGACTCATTCACATCCTGACCGAAACACGAAAGAAACCACTTATAATAAAGACAGAGAGAACGCGTGAGGAGATGGACTGCTGTGAAGAGAAACATGAACGGAAGACAGAAGGCAGAGTCTGATTGCGGGAGGGTGGAGGTGATGGTGGGAGGATTCGAAAGAGTCTCCTCCATCCTGTGAAAACATGGAGGCTCTGTTAAGAAAATAAACAGAAAAACATCTGCCGCACTGACGTCACTGAGTCAGGTGGGAACACGATAAAGCCGTAATACTACCGTTTCATTTGGACGCAATCTCTCAACACGTCGCGGTTATTTCAGTTTCAGAAATGATACCTACTCAAGCATATGTTTCCAGTCGATGGCTTAATTTTTTTTCCTGATCTACAAACAGCTTTGACATTTCAAATCCCTGTCAATTCAGTGTGCTTTACTAGCACGACTCTTTTCTTTACAGGACTCCCAAGGTAAACACAAAGTGCGACGCAAGCATACACCATACAGCATGCAGTAAACACGAGGCGTGAAAAATGAAGCAAATGAAAGACGCACTGCTGTGTAATCCTGAGGCGTTTATCTCTCGCTATCTCTTTTCACTTTTCATTATCTAGCAACTGGGAAAAATCGAGAATTTCTTTGCCTCGTGAATTTGTTTCGTTTTGAATAGTTTCAGTGAAAAGAGGAAGTGCAGATCGTCTCGAGCCCACTGCTCCGACGATGACCACATACATCCGTCTCAGCAGCGGTTAGAAGATTACTCGAGCTAATACTGCAGTCTGAGATCAGCACAAGGGCACGGAGTGTTTAATGTACGGATATCTGAAACAGAAAGCTTTGTGCCTTTTAAGGTGCTCGCTCACACACACACGCAGTGTTTTAGTCGATTTGAATTGATCCTGCCGTGTTTTTCCACCTTGGTGTGGTTCATTTGAGCAGGTGAGATCACAGCAATCGAGGGCGGACCAAAAAGACCCGGTCTGAAGCTGCGTTCCCATTACGAGCTTCTCTGTACAATTTCTAGCTTCAGATCGTACAATCGGCTTTGGTAGATTTTAGAGCTGCGACTAACAACTATTTAAATAATAGATTATTAGATCTATTAATAGATTAACGGATTAATCAGGGGGAATAAAGAACTTTAAATGTATAACCTTATACACAATGTTTTAATCATAATATGCAATCTTTTATTCAATATCACAAACTTTTGTTCAATTTAACATCTAAGTGATAAAACTCTCGCATCCGGACAGTAAAAATAATAATAATTCGGGGGGGGGGGGGTTTGAGGAGGAGACCATGAGAAGGCCAATCCAGATGTAATAAAATCGCAGAGCACCTGTAAAACAGGAAATTACCCACGGGCCCCATGTAAATTGAATCCTGTCCAAATAGGGCTGATGACATGCCGTTTTTAACTTTAGACTACGGTATTAGTATCTTAAAATGACTTCGAAATGCTGAGCTCTTCATCTTCTATGGAATTACATTCGGGCCAAAAGTACTGGACGTAACTTTCGGAGAAACGAACAAAAATATACAATGAGAAAGAAGAAAAACACTCTTTTGGTGGGAAAAAAATCATCATGGTCAAACAGCGTTCTTTATTAACAGTTTTCCAAGCTTCCTTTCCGCTAATCACGGTTTATGAACGCGCTGCCAGAGTTTTCGTTTACGAACCTCTCGTGTGGGCGGGGCTTAATAGGTCAGTAGTTAGGGCACTGATCAGGGAGTCGGCCATTTTAAGAGCTGTCTCAGTTGCAAAATCCTCCAGTGCACTGAAAAATTTTTAAAAATCCCAGAATGCACCGCAAAAACCAGGGAGCATCGATGCTCACTACGTTCCCTTACAAGCAATCATCGTATTTTCTGAAGCCTCTCAGATTAAAATAAATAAATAAATAAATAAAAGCAACTTGTTATTGTAGCTCTCAAATGATTACGCAAGTTAGCGATTTTTAATTAAATTTGACATTCTATATACGGTTTGTTTGAGTCTAACAATTTTTAAGTGTTTAATAATTTAAAGAAATCTCCACTAGCTAGCCTACGATCCTGCGTGAAGTACTACGGCAGAAACGTGTATGATTAACCTAACAAATTTATATGACATAATGTGAGAAAGATATCGGTCCTGCCTGTTGATGATGAATGCCAGTGGTGACTTTTTAAGATGCGAGTGTGTAGTCATGTCGCCGGAAATTGAGTCATCAGTGTCCCAATGTGTAGTGAGCCAGGGTTCTTAGCAATGCCTGGATTCTTGTACATGATACACTGATTTCATGAGCTAGGGAGTGGATTGAAACTCACACATCGTTTGCATGAGACCTTTAGATGACTAAAGTAAACTGCTCCTGTAATTTGCCCTTCTGGATCGTACTACAAGACCCTGAGCTGCAGCAGACGCCGTCCGTATTTCCCCGTTTATAAAGAAGAGATGGAGACGGGAAGTGGAAGTACTGTCAAGCCTAATCGATAACTATTTTATCTTCATCAATATCATAAATTAGGCTATTTGTTGAAGCTGTAGTAGATTCCTTCGAGCTTGAATAAGTTCCCCAAATATCTGCTAAGTCACCACATTCCCCATCCTTCCACTGAACATAGTCACTTCTGTTGCTGTCCTCCATTGTTGTTTTGCTGCACTGAATTCCTCAATCTGGTCACATGGTCACATGGTCACATCTTGGATATGTATCCAATCTAGGACAGCATATGAAGGTGGCTCATGTCTGATTTGAAAAAATCTGATTTTTCTTGCCATTCAGCTTGAAATAAAAAAATTTAAAAAATAAATAAATCAGATCTGTGCCACATTATGGCAGAGAATCACTTCTGGTAACGTGAACGCAGCCCGAGACGGGGTCTCACTCGGGTTCCACACGACCTCTAGAGCACTTTGTTTATAGGTTTATTTCACAGGTTTATTTCTTCCCCATCGCCATATTTCTGACCAATCAATGAAAGAATTTTATGGGTATGGCCAACGGTTTTTTTGTTTTTGTTTTTTTTGTTTTTTTACTGTTTGGTTGGTGTGGTGAAAAACCAAACCAGTTAGCAAACTCTCTGATTAAGACAGAGCTAACAGACGGGAGTGAAACTATGAACCACAGACACTTTCAAACGAGCAAAACTGAGGCCTGTTTTTGTAGTAGGCATGTGTGTACAGTTATATAAAATCACTCAAACAACTTTTTGTCATCTCCATAAATAAATAAATAAATAAATAAATAAATAAATAAATAAATAAATACTTGTCATTGGTCAAAAAAAAAAAAAAAAAAAAAAAAAAGGAAGTGTGAAGGACGTGAAAGGGAAAAAAAAAAAAGAAAAGATTGACAAGGAGGCGTGGAAATCACGGGAATTCAATCAAGCCTGGAGAACATGGAACATGTGCTAAACAAATTATTAAATAATAATATAGTAATAAAGTTATTGTAAGAAAAAGTTATAGATAAGTTGTCTGAAGAAATAAAGTGTCTAACCTATGGATTTAATACCATGAGCTCAGTAGAAGAAATAGAGCTCCAAAGTCGGCTAGAATGGCCGATTATCAGGGGCTCTGGTGTTGCCTGAAAGCTACTGAAGAGCTCTTTTTAACCATTATAACAGTCATGTAACCGTATAATGCGCGATGGTCGTTGAAATCCGGAGCTATCGGACATCACAATTTATACTTATATATATATATATACATATATATATATATATATATATAAAGTATTTATGCATTATTTTTCATGGATGCACAAAAAAGCTCTGATTATTATTAATTTAGGATTGTAGTTTAATTAAATCTCACTTTCACTGCACCTTACTATTTCTGTTACTCGCTGTCTTTAAGCATATTGTTTTACTTACATTTACTTTGATTTTAATATGAGACATTACAGATCTTATTGCGCTACACTGTTTATCGCCGCGTCTACATTGCGAGTGAGGAGCAACGCAGCCTCGTTACTAATAGATCAGTTATAGAGTGCTGATTTCCATGATGTGAATCTCACATGTTTGCATCTCCATGTACAATACATGACACATCCATCATGATGCATCATTACACTCATCAATCCAGCAGTTATTTTCTTTTTTGCTTCACTTCAAATATCCAGAACACACACACACACACACACACACACACACACACACACCATTTCTACAGCTTTGTCCTTCGGTTCAGTTTGCACCTCATGGGTCTAATAGAAACTCACAGCTACCTAGAACACAGCACTTTCTGCAGATTTGAGTCCGAACCGCTTTCTCGCTCACTCGTAGAGTTGGCCTGGTAGCTCGGGACGGCTCTGTATCGGCCGTTTTGTTGCAACTTTACCCGTCAGAACAAGCTGCACCGACGGGAGAAAAGCATAAGGCTTACCGTCAAACAGGCTAAAAAGGTGAGTAGTGTGATAATGCTCGAAGTGTAATAACACCCGCTGACATGTCGCAAGAACAGAAAACACCGATAATATTGTTCTTCTCTGATATCAGGATGCTCTAAATCTGCATAACACCAGAATAAACCTTATCAGCATCTCAAGGAGATCTCGAGTGCGGCATTTGTTTAATCGCTCTCCAGCTTTGCAGCTTAGTAACGATGACACTTCAAAAAAAAGAAAAGCTCACGATAACCGTGTGTGCAGAAGATCGTAAAAATCTCGCCGAAACAGTCGCAGTCTGGGTCTCAACAAAGCATTTTCTATATAAATATGGAAAGAATATAACGAGTTGACAGTTGACATAAATCTTGGAAAATAAAAAAAAATGGAGGCAACGTGGCAGGGCCACAGACACAGGCACAATAATTATACGTCTTGTGCTAGGCTACTACTGTCTCACTGCCAGCAGATCACACAACTCTTATAAAAACCAAGAGCAGCGTGCAATGAAAAATAAGCATCACGCCCCTTAAACACACACTCACCAGATGGAAGGACTAATTAAACTGTAAGCGGGACACCATTCGTCTCCGTAAACATGAAGGGCAAAAAAGCATCACCATTGCCCAGATGTAAAGGAAGAGTTCTTGCTTCAGATATTGATCAATATTGATAACTAGCAGGTTACACAACTAGCTAACATACTACCCCTTGTCCTTTTCACACCGTAAACTATACAAGTGTTCGGTGGTGCAGCAAGTAGCATTGCCTCACAGCTCCAGGGTCCGAGGTTCGATCCTGAGCTCGGGTGTTATTTTCTCTACGTGGGTTTCCTCTGGGTTCTCCGGTTTCCTCCCACCTCCCAAATACATTCCTCGAATAGACTTGCTAAAGCACTATCCAGACAGGGTCTTGGGGTAATTTCCTATTTTACACAGTCAGAGAGTTTTGTTTGGTGTAAATGCTCGATTTCGCTGAAATTTGTTGAGTATTTTATCCTTCTTTTTTGTTGCAGAAAACGTCTTGAATTGGTGAAACTGCAATTGCACGAAATTGTTTTACACGGCCTTTCCCAGTGATGCATGCTGGTAAATGAGACCTTTTAACTGTACTCATGTTCAACGCACGTGAATCAAAGATGGCTTCGGCTGAATCTGCATCGTGACGACGTCACATGACGCGTCTCGGCCCAAATATGTGGGAAATCTGTGGTAATTTTGAAAACTTGCAAGCTCCTCCGAATGCTGCGTTTGCTTCATTTTGCGTTCATTTCTGCGATGGCGAAATCCTGGAAGCAGCGTTTACAGCTGCTCCTCTGTGATTTTACTTCTGTCTGGATCGTCCATTTCAATGTTTTTCTCGGACCTCTTCTGAGGGAAAAAAAAATGACCTACTGTTTTCCACCAATGCAGATGTATATGCAGATGTCGCCTCATATTGGGGAAAAAAAAACATGTTTGACTGCAGCTACTTGCTGTATTTAATCTCGTAGTGTGCGTATCAATGACCCTCCTCTAGATATTAAAACACCCCCCCCGAATCATGAAAAGAAAGCTTCTGGTATACTTTGTGATTGTTGTTTCATTGTATTTTCAAGCTGTTGCTGGAACCGCGGTCCACCCCAAACTGAAATAAAGAGCTGGCGTCTCTTCTCTACTGCTTTTTCGAAATCGTAAACCATTTCAATTTATAATGACAACAAATCGGACCGCTGCGATATCAACGGGTCGTGTTGTACGAAAAGTAGATCAGGGTTTAGAATATATGAGGCGTCATTTTTAGGGTTTTTTTTTCGTATTCATTAACGATATTTCATTTTTTTCAGTGTCAAATCTACTTCATGGCAACGTTATTAATATGGAAAGTAAATTTGACGGTAAATTGTGCCTTAAATGATTAAATAACAAATGTAAGTCTGACAGCTACCCGAAATGCACTTTAATACAATTTAATTGTACAGACGAGAAAAACAATCGTGATTTGATATTGCAGTGGTTCCATTTGTTCACGATACAAAATAAAAGCATTAATACGTCATTTTTTATTTATTTGCGTCAACACCGTCTCATGAAACCGGTCTTGGGATACGTCTCGTGTTTAATAACTGATACCCGCGAGGTGACGTGTTGTACTAGCAGGAGTTATATGGCAGCTGTGACAGCCGATCGATGTGTGTAGTGCAGCAGGCGTCGGGATTCAGAACGGATCACTCGTGATATAGTTACCGATCCGATGTACGTCGCACAGCCTTAACGTTTAAACGTGCATACCAGATGCAAAGTAAAAGGGCGTTATCACTCCAGTGGTAGTTCCTCCACAGCAGTTTCCCAGCAGCCCATGATTACAGTTTCATATTCATCCAAAAGTATGACGTGTCATTGTTTAAGGTTCTAGTTACATATAATGTCAGCTAAACAACTTCCATAAGAACATTTACGTTACTCAACAGCGATAGAGTCACAGCATCCGCCCTATGACTCGATACTGTACGATATACCATACTAAACGCACTCTTATAATACTCTGGTGTCAGAACTTCTCTCAATGCAGCTGTTATAGAAAATTAATCAGCACCTTCTGATTCGAGAATTCACAGCCAGTTATCAGGATGTGTATATTATACAGGATGGCTCGGTTCCTCTCAGAGGTGAACTGTGGTGAGAAAGTGTTACCGTACATATTTAACAAACTGCAAACTATAATTCTGCTCTCGACCAACACCAGAATAACAACCAGGGAAAAGGTGTACATCATCTCAGCTTTCCAGTAAACTTACATATCCGTATTCACATCCTGTGATGAGTCTGATGCTGAATATTGGCAAATTAGAAAGTGGAAAAGGAAAAAAACGAAACACTCACCGTTTCATCTGTAGAAACTTATTTACAGAAGGCTAACGTGTGAGTTCTTTTCCATTTCCTGAAGCTGCATGTGCATCTACTGAGGGATATTTGAGGTGTAAATGCTGGTAGGTGAGGCACATACAGGTAAACACCGAGTCATTTTTTTTTAATACAGTCATGTGTACGATGTTGTAAACCGTGAGCAAAGGTTAGGCATCGAACACGATGAAAAAAAATAAAATAAAATAAAAAATCACTAAATAAACACGTCAGCACAAGTCTACTCTTAATATGAATTTCAGCATCAACTAAATGCAAGGACACGCTGTTTACAGGTGCTCATGCTACGTTAGCTTACGGATTTCTGAAATCCCTCCTGAATATAAGATGGTGTCGGAAGATAACGCTGCGATCATGTGACTACAGCACAGGTTCACAAAAGTGCTACTGAAAAGTCTTCAAGCTGATTTTTTTATCCATCCTTTTTTTTTTTTTTTAATCCTTCAGAACATGTTGGTGTTAAAATGAGTTTTTCTTCTATTGGATGCTTTATCTATGTCTCTCTGGGAAACTTTTGTATAAAACTGACTCAGGATGTGTTATGCAGGAGTTCAGTCCGAGTCTTATGCACGAGCTCAGAATATGTCACATCTGATATTCAAATGATTAGGAAGGGACACTTTAACCCCATGTTCACAGGTTTCTCTACTGTGAACCGTTTTGTTTTTTTAGTTCAGATGAGAAACAGTAATAGTCAAACTGTAAACGCTTCTAAAAACTCCTAACGCTTGTAACTAGTTAAAGACAAATTCAGTAACGCATTAATCGGTGTGAAAACTGGTTGTTTGCTTTCCATGTTACATGCCAGGCTTCAGACTAGCCTCGCTGACAGATTAACAAAAGCATTCGAGCTTTACTGGCTACGTACGCTCACTGGAGGCAGCAACGTTTTCTTCTTCATAATGTCTCTATACCCATTTGATGATGGGTCGTACGTGGCAGAATAAAATCAAACCACAGTTGTGTCTTTATTCCATTTCTACATGTCAAACGGTACACAAGAACTAACTGCAGGAGGGAGGAACTAAAGTAACATCAGACCACACAAGCCGTAGGATTGGTCCGAGAGATCATTTGAGCCAGTCGTTGCTCTACAGCGTCATATCTCATTTCCAGAAAACCGAGAAAACCTCACCTGTCGCTGAAACCACAGCTCCGTGTTGCTGACTTCAACAGCAAATAAATGGCGTGAAGGCAGGAAAATGTCGCAGAACTTTGAACGAGTTAACTCATGGTAGCGATGATGACCGTTGTGTTCTGCATGACATGTTTTAAATGTTAGTGAAACAAACTACAAATTGAAGCCTCCTGCAACAAGCTTACTATGTTCACATTTATACATTTGTAAATTATATTGTTACTCTTTGGCACCTACCTTTCGCACTAGCTGTTATATCGGACACTTCCACACTAATACTGTGTACTATTCGGCGCTATACGATCACTTGCTGTACCTATTGTCCTGTTTTAGTAGTACTGTACTGTCTTGTGTTGCTTGCACAGGTGTACACATGCACTTGATATAAAAATGCGTAGATCTTATTTAGTTCTGTCATCTCATGTGTTGTTTTATGTAGCACCGTGATCCTGGAGGAACACTGTTTCCTTTCACTGTGTACTGTACCAGCTGTATATGGTTGAAATGACAATAAACCCACTTGACCTAAACTTGGCTGTTTTAGATGGCAGGAGGACGGGGGCGTGTCCTGTTTGCATACTCATGAATATTCATACGTGGCAGAATGTTTACTGCAGGTATTCTAACGAGTTGTCAAAACTATTTTATTAAACTGCCCTAGCGGTTTACCTTAGTGTACATGTATAGGTCATAAAAGCTATTTTGTCTCCTTTATTACCTTACCAGAACACTTTAGGAAGCATATTCTCGCTATTATTATTATTTTTATTAAGCTCACTTATAATCAGAAAATGGCTCCCGCTTTGAAATACATGAACACTTAAGTGAAGTGCGCATGCGCGGGAACTGTCATAACACTGCTAAATACTATGTAGGTGGGTGTGATGTTCCTTAGATCATTATTAATCGTTTTTTTTTTTTAAACAGTAAACAAGTAACACACACACACACACATATCCATACATCATATATATATAGCTTTAAGGATTGAAAACTACGTGTTTCAATTGCTTATTTCCGCAGTAATTACACCGCTGTACACATTTCACTTAGCAATAGCTTCCTTTAACACTCAACATGAATTATTAATAATAAAGGTTTTCGAGGTTTCTTTGTGTGTGCGTGTTTGTTTCTTTTTGTAGTAAAGAGACATTAAATCTTTTTATTTTAAACGGAATGTGCATGGCCAAACCGCAAACCAAACACAGCAAAACTGACACTGTGGTACAACTTTACCATGAAAGAAAGCGGACTGGTTTGTTCTCACTTCCAGGACAAGATATAAGGCATAGGAAATACGTCAAATGTAGTCTTGTTTAAGATTTAGTTCTCATTTCCTTTTGCTGCTAGGAGTTGCGGCGACAGCAAGTCTTCTCTAAGCTTTAAAAACCAACAAACCTTTAAAATGAATTAGGATTAAAGGGTATATAAAACACGGCCGTGTACGTACACATATACGTCGTCTCCATCACCCTAGCTAACCTTAGCTCTATTTCTGTGTACAAATATCGACCCGCGTTATAGTTAGTAACATTATTTGGCAGCGCTAGCTTTATCTAAATAACGTTAGCCACACTTGCTAACGTTAATGCTATCCATTGTTAGCTAGCTGCCGAACAAGGAAACATACGTTTCAAACACATCTTCGTGCAAAATATCCAAACACAGTTTTATACGTTTAAGTGTAAGGACGTGGAAGCATTCTGGAAAAACCGTAAACACGCCGTTAACACAACAGAGAGGGGAAATAAGCCAGGCGTGGCGTGACGGTCAGCCTGAACATTTCACCTTTCTAAACCAGGCCGCCATGTTGTCACGGCTAACAGGCTAAGCTAACTCCAGCCAATGGAACAGCAGAACTACGTTTACAGTAATACACACAAGCCTCCGTTTTTTAGAAACAAGCAAGCGCTACAACAGAAAGAAATCTGCCGAAGATGCAAAAAAAACTCACCTCATTTCCATGTAAACGCGCCGAACGAACACAAAAAGACAAACTTATGTGACTAAAAATGAGATTTATTTTTTTTTATTCCGCCTCCGAAGGACTGCGCGAGCGCTGCAGAAAGTGCTGCTGCGCACATAAACCTCAACGGTACTATTTGTCCTGGCAGCGCTACAAATATTTGAAAACTTGATTTTTTAAAACATGTTCGTTTAAAAATAACACAGGCAACAGATATATCGTTCTGACAGACTATATTTCAACCATGCTTGTTTTAACGAATGCTGATTTGATATGTTCGAGTCGACATTAAACAGCGGACTGACTGATTTTTATGTACCAGCCAGGATAATGTGGTGTGACGTTAAAAGGCTCCCCACTGGCAGCTTGACGTTCTTGCAAGCCTTCCCCACCCAAACCTTTATGGCTTAGCTATGTCTAAACCTATAACTATATAATTCGCAATTTGCCTTATTTGAAACATTTAACGAATTTTAGGATTTGAGATTAATAAAAAAAATTATATATTAAAAACGCATCCACGTTTTAAACAACCCCAAATGATCTGTGCATACAATTCTAATGTATATTTAGTCATATTCTCTTTATTTGTATAAAGCACTAAGGGTATTGTGATAAAACGCTATTATTATTATTATTATTATTATTATTATTATATTTATTTATTTATTTATTTATTTATTTACCCATCCTGCTTTTCGCAGAACGAAGAAGGTTCAGAGGAACCTTTGGTAAGAGTGTGTTGTTCTACCCGGATTATTTTGTGAGACGGGAGACATGTTTGTTTTGCTTTCAGTCACCCTGTGTTTCCTTGGCTACCTTATTTGTATAAAACTGATATATAATAGATTTAAGCGGCTATGGCCGTCGTCATGGAGTAACATTTTACGTTCTTCGAGTCCTGCTAAAGATGTAAACTTTCGGCCGTCACGTGATCCGTCTGATTCGCCGTGCAGGACTTGCGGTAATGCCGCGCGCCCGTTTGATGAAGTGCGGGTTCTGCTCGTCACAGCGCATCCTGATGACGAATGCATGTTTTTTGCACCAGCGCTTTTAAAATTGACCGAATCAAACGCAGCCATTCACTTGCTGTGCTTGTCATCAGGTACGTCTTCCTATAAGAGTTCCACAAGCACGGAAGTGTTTAAACGTGCTCTTTATTCGATTTTTGTCCTGCTACCATAGCAACAGGTCAAAGTGTTCATCATGACCTATTCCCCCATCAACATTTAAGCACACATTCAACATAAGTGAGTTAACCTTATACTTAGTTGGCTGTTTATTAAGTATACATTCACATACACGTTCTCATTCTTTCATTCATCTTCAGTAAGTGCTTTATCCTGTTCTGAGTAGAGGTGGATTCAGAGCCTGTCCCATGAACACTGTGCAAACCCATTCAAACACTCATTCACCTTCTGGGTGCAATGTAATGTAGCTAGTTCTTCTGTCAGTATAGTATGGTGTTTTGGGAGGTGGGAGGAAACCGAATAAAACACGCATTGCTTTTTCATTCATGTAAACCTGCCATATAGGACAATTTGTATGCATGTCCAACAAAAGACAGGGATCACCCCAGGTCCACCACTGATCAAATATTATTTCGATGATGAATCATTCTCAGCAGGGGGTTTAGTGGTTAGTACATTTGCCTCGCACCTCCGTTGGGGGTTCAAATCCTGCATCTGTCCTGCATGCTTGCATCTTCCTCCAGGCTTCTGGGGTTTCCTCCAGGTACTCTGGTTTCCTCCCCCAGTCCAAAGACATGCAATGTAGGCTGATTGGCATTTCCAAATTGTCCGGTGTGTGTGTGTGTGTGATTGTTCCTTGCGATGGATTGGCACATTGTCCAGGGTGTCACCCGGCCTGAGGTTTTTTTTTGTTTTTTTGTGTTTTTTTTTGGGGGGGGGTTGTTCCAGTGGTGGAAATCACAACCTACTACCAAATTACTGAAGTTGTATTATTGAGTTATATTTATTCAAAAAATATTTGACTGCTCACCTGAAATGAATGGGTTTTAATCTAAACTTTAAAAACTATAAATAATGTCAACTTGTTTTTGTTTTTTTTCCTCTAACAAATTCTGGAATTAAAATCTCTAACACGCCTATAATTAGCCAGCACATTGTTGTGGACATTCGAAGAATGAGCCTAATACATGGATAGTCCATAAAATAGATCTGTTCTGGGGTTTGTGGAAAACAGCTAAAGATGTCCCTAGATGCAAAAAGTTTGAGAACCACTGAGTGAAATGTTTAACAATACACCTGCAAGGTGGACCAACAAGGTAGCCATGTCTTATAAAGTTGCCAGGAAATACACAAACTATTTAAAAACTCACTGTATCTGAGATACTCGTACTCGTATCTTATATGCTACCATGATACTCGTACTCGTATCTTATATGCTACCATGTCAGCGTCACTGCTGTGCTGAGAATGGTCCACCACCTGGTCCCTTGCATGTTCCCTTTTCACTGAGACTAAAATAAACAGTGGAGACCTGATACTATAATCAGTTTAGCATTTACTGTACAGCACTCAAGCCTAAGACAGCAGTTTTGCACCTCCAAAGTGACATAATAATTGTAGGTGTACTTGATTCACTAAAGTGGCAGCTGAATGTGTTACAATACGATGTGAATGTATTGTACTAAGGATTATGTGACTCGGGAATGACGTCATATTTGTATATGTATGTCATATTTAGGGAATTACTACAATCAAGGGGCCCAGCGTAAAGAGGAACTGCTTGGCAGCTGTGCTGTTTTGGGAATTCCAGCTCACCGGGTAACTGTTATTGACAACAAGTAAGAGCAACAACACTCCCTGAGATGCTAATAAGCATGGTTTAGCTGTAGCATTCGCATTTTTTTCAAGTGACCCCAGGAGCTAAAACTGTGATCAGAATAAAATGTATCGGAACGCAAAATAACCGAAAGGGAAAGGACTTACGATGGAAAATAAATGCATTTGCTTCTGGTAGACTTTCACTTCATGGCAACTTTATTTCTGTGAAATCTGACCCACTGAAAAAAGTAGGCGGGGCTATGGTATCTGTTCGTAAAAGCTCAAGATGTTTATTGTTTATGCTATTACCATCCACTGGAATATTGATTGTGGGATTTTGTGGTAAAAACTGATTGATTAAAGAATATAAATATAAAATTCAAAATATAAGGAAAATACAGTCAACAGAACAAACCAAAATGTATTAGATAGTTTTCCAGCAATACAATGGTAAAATCTCACTCAAAAGTATGTACTTTTTCTTCACAAAAAGAGTACATACTTTTAGTGCATAGTATAAGTAGGCGAATTGATATGCAGCACTAGTCTTGGAAAAAAAAAGTCTAATCTTACTTAATGCACCATTTAATGCTTGTTGCTAACATCCAGTTTTAGTCCACGCAACAAAAAGGATGTACAGATCTGTCTTAGAGTTTCGATTTCAGGTCAGATACTGGCCTGAAATACAGTTCGATCAGATCTGATGTATTTTCCAATAGAATCCAAGCTGTGTAGAGAAAGAGCGCGTGCTGTTCCTTAGAGATCCTGATGAAGGTAATAAAATGGGTGAGCTGAGGGATCTGATTTTATTTACCACGTCATATTAACTTACAGGACTCTTGTCTTCAAGCCTGCCATTACATCTCTGAGCTCTGACATCGGAAATGTATCAGAAATGAGAGACGCGGCACTCGTGCATTCCCATCAGTGGAAACTCGATGCTCGAACTAGTTCAGCATTTACAATACAATTTACAATACATGAGCCTCAAAACTGCCCCATTAGGCTAATCAAGTGTCTCCTCATCCATCAGCCTTCCGCACTGACAACAAAGCCGAGTCTGCTCACGACCTTCCTTCTGCGCTCTGTGAATAAACAGTGAAGCTCAAATGGTGAGCGCCCCCCCCTCCCCCCAGCCCTCAGTCCCAGCAAGCGGAGCCATTAATGGCCTACCATGCTGGGTATGGACCCTCCCCTTCTCCCCTGGCTACCGAAAGAGCAAACAGTGGTCAGGTTACAAATCAAGGCTGTCCATTCGGACCACAACAGAGCTTTAGAGCAGCCGGGCTGATGTATTAGCCCCCTCTGTCACTGGAACCATTAAGCTCAAAGTGTGTCAGAGGAGAAGTTATAGAAGTGGTGAATATCAGATCTGAGAGGACAGGAGATCCCCAGGGCATCGTTCAAGCTCCAAACAGTGGGATATGAACTTTTTTTTATACACATTAACTTAAAGGAGCGAACTCCTACATGTCCTGACACTGTATTATTATTTTATTTTCAGAATCACAATTCATCCTGTAATTTCAGTGAACCAGAAATTATACCCTAGTCTTCCCGAGCGTTCAAATACAGACTACTCTGAGCTTCTTTTGCATGCCCTCATCATTCCTCGTCCCTTAGATGCACAGGAACAAGCGGACAAATCCTCATTCGCAGATCTGCTCGAAACAGGGATGCTGTCATGCTTTGGCCATGGCTCAGATTTTGAAAACAGAGGCTGAAACAGAGGCCCAGCTCAAAGGCTGCTGCTTTAAATGGACCCGGCAGGTTTATTAACTGAGGATAGGGCTTCTGTGCATCACGCTGTGTAGATCGTTCTGGGTGATAAATCTGCTGGAGATGGAAATGTGAAATGATCCTGGTTGAACCAGATGAATCTGATTTGTTAGAATACAGTAGGAAAATCACATGTCTGACTTCTCTACTATTCAGAAACTTTATTTGCCCTACAGCAGAACTGCACTGTAATGCAAAATGGCTTTTGTCATTTTCGGATATATATACATATCGGATAAGCATGAAGCACAAAATGAACGTCAGATATTCTGGCCCGAATTTAGACGTTCGACTTTTAAGGAATCACATTTGTTTATGTTTCCCCACAGCCTTTCAAATACCTTTAAATTACAGTCTGACTCTAGCTATGGTTGGATATCTTCAGATCAGAGTCCGATGTTCTAAGAATATCACCTGACATCCTGCCAAGTAATGTGCTATGGAAGCAATTGTGTGTGTGTGTGTGTGTGTGTGTGTGAGCACGCATGCAAGTCTCGAAGCTGTGATTGAAATCTCCTGTGCTGTCTCTTCTGGAAGGCCTAACACTTCATTAAGCATGTATTGGAAATACACTGAGAACAGCTAACACCTGGATTACAGAGTATTTACAGTACAACTGCTTTAACTATTATAAAAAAAAAAACCCTGAGGCAAAAAAAAGGTTCTCGGATCCTCAGCATGTGGGAAGTTTTGGTGTGTGGCTCTAGTTTTTGGCAGAGCCCCTTCTACAAAATACAGTGCCTCCTCCGCCAAACCGCCGTGTACATTACCAAATGGGCATTTCGTTCCTTCACCTCAAGTGTTGCTGAAAGAACTTCCACAGTCACTGATGAGGAACAATCCAGAACGTAACACATAAATTCTGTCATGTTGTACATTTCCTCTTTACATTATTTATTCTTTCGCCAGACACTTTTATACAGAAGCTTACAAACGAGGCAGCGCACAACTCAAGTGTATATCTGAGTACTTCAGGGTCAAGTGCGTTGCTCAAGAACCCAAAAGTGGCGTTCTGGCAGAGTTGGGATTTGGAATTCACAACACAAACCACTGGAGTTGTTTTTCCACCAGCCAAAGTCCACCCTAACCCCAGGCGCTAACAGTCCAAGTTAACTCAGGAAAATCAAGTCTCTGTTGTAATGCCTTAAATGGAGCAAACTTTCTTACAGGCACAGCTCTCGAACACAGCAACATCAGGGCATTTCTAGTTCCAATCACAAAGATTCAAATCTGAAAGCTATCAAACTGTTTGGGAAACTATACCATGGCTGGCACACACCCTTTTTCCACCACCAGAACGGCAATGCTGTGCTGATTCAGGGAGCTAGTGGTCATTTTTAAAACCGGTATGCATTTCCACCATTTTGAGCTCCAAACCATTATACCATCAGCTGTAGGAGTTTCTAAATGCACACTATGTAAAAAAAATACCTATAAATACTTATGGCATTGAGTCAAATCCTTTCATGTTTGTACACCATACAGCAATATTGTTATAAACAACAACAGATTTATTTATGTTTTATTGCTTTGCTTGTAGACTCTCCCTCTCTAAGATAATCTTTTTATACCCAATCATGTCACTGACCTGTTGATAATTAACTCTCAGCTGTTTCTTTTTAGTAACACTTACTTTTCCAGCCTTTTGGTGCTCCTGTCCCAACTTTTTGGAGACATGTTGCGGCCATCAAATTCAAAATTGCCTTATTTTTTCCTTAAAATGATACATTTCCTCAGTTTAAACATTTGATATGTTTTCTATGTTCTACTGTGAATAACATATGGGTTTATGAGATGTGCAAATCATTGCATTCTGTTTTTATTTATATTTATTTACATTTTACACAGCGTACAACTTTTTTGGAATTTGGTTGTACAAGATACACTGATCAGCTATAACATTGAAACCACCTGCATAATATTGTGTAGGTCCCCCTTGTGCTGCCAAAACAGCTCTGATCTGTCGAGGCATGGACTCCACAAGACCTCTGATGGTGTGCTGTGGTATCTGGCACCAAGACGTTAGCAGTAGATCCTTTAAATCCTGTAAGTTGCGAGGTGGGTCCTCCATGGATCGGACTTGTTTATCCATTACATCCCACAGATGCTCTCAAATTGAGATCTGGGGAATTTAGAGGCCAAGACAACACCTTGAACTCTTTGGCATGTTCCTCAAACCATTCCTGAACCATTTTTTGCAGTGTGGCAGGGTACGTTAACCTGCTCGAGGGTGCGATGAGCCGTGGCAGCCCGGTTCACCAGTTGTCCGTCCTTGGACCACTTTTGGTAGGTACTAACCACTGCATACCGGGAACACTCCACAAGACCTGCTGTTTTGGAGATGCTTTGACTCAGTCGTCCAGCCATCACAGTTTGGCCCTTATGAGAGTCGCTCAGATCCTTACACTTGCCCATTTTTCCTGCTTCCAACACGTCAACTTCGAGAACTGACTAATCACTTGCCTAATATATCCCACCCCTTGACAGGTGCCATTGTAATGAGATAATCAATGTTATTCACTTCACCCGTCAGTGGTTTTAGTCTTATGGCTGATCGTTGTACAAATTAAACATTGCCTTGTTTAAATGATATGCATGTAACATGCGACAGCTCTTAGATGATAAATAAGGAATAAAATACAATGCTGTTACAATAAAATAATCAACGACAGGCTGGTGTAGCCTGACATGAACTGGAGTTATTGTTACAACCCTAAAGTTGATTATTTTCCTATAGCACCACATCCCGAAGTGTTTTATTCCTCTTACGCTACAATAATTTGCCAAGAATTACAGTTATTGAATTGTAAAAGTTATTTTTAAGTGTTGTGGAACATTGCAAAACAAGTAAGTTCCTGTTAACGCTTATGTTATAGCATCTATAAACAGTAACTCCCTCACCAGCCTCTCTTTTTGTCTCTTTATTGAACTTTGAAAAGACAAAAAAATGCAGCTCTGGGGAAAAAAAAAAAAAAGATTTAAAAATGATTTAATGTGACATATATAATTCAAATGTATGAAATTCATATTCAAATCCGTTTGTCAGATTCCGAGCTCCAAACCAATGAAAGTTGTGGAATTTTTACAAAACAGGTTAGTTACTTGTTATCACTTACACTGATATTTATATTTAGCATAAATACAGATATAGCCTAAAAACCATTGGCTTGTTGTCATGGTAACATTTAAACATGTGTTTTGGTACAGTTCCAGAGATTTGTAGGATCTACACCATTGAAAATGTTCTCTAGGACACTTATATTGCTTTCTCTTTTAATTTGTCACACTTTATATTGTAATATATGTATATACAGTACCCTCCACTAATATTGGCACCTTTGGTCAATATGAGCAAAGAAGGCTGTGAAAAATTGTCTTCATTGTTTAACCTTTTTGATCTTTTGTTAAAAAAAATTCACAAAAATTCTCTGCTCTCATGGATAGCAAACAATTGGAAACACAACACAGGTTCATCCAAAAAAAAAATCTTATCTGTTATATATAGGTGTGCAACAATTATTGGCACCCCTATGAATTCATATGAGAAAAATATATTGATATTTTACATATTTGACATCTTTTAAGTACACCTGGGTGACTAGGAACAGGACATTGTGTATAACATATACTGTATATTTTCAAAAAGCCTATTTGAGGTAGGGGTGTGTGTGTGTGTGTGTGTGTGTGTGTGTGTGTGTGTGTGTGTGTTAATCCAGCCAGGTCATTTGGGCTGAAGAGAGGTCACAGAAAGGACTAGTGAGTGTGGAGTATTAAACCAGTCCTCAAACGTAATTGTTGCCTCTCTAATATGCTTACACACACACATACACACACAGTTAGACTGTAAGTAATGCTACAATTTCAGGTCACATGGTTTGCCTGCTTCCCCCTCTTCCTCTCCACCTCCGCTATGCTGACAGCCTGTGCGTTGCAGTGCACTCTGGGTAATCCTTTGCTCGCCGCCCCAACCGCATGTACCAAGACGACCTCTCTATGTTTTCTCTCTCGCCTCTCTGTATTATTCATGGAGATGGAGTACAGATGCTGTCTGTGTGTTCAGCCCACCTGTCTGTTGGGAAAACATGAGCACAGAGTTCTTGTCCTCTTTCCTCCCTCCTCTCTCTCTCTCTCTCTCTCTCTCTCTCTCTCTTTCTCTCTCTCTCTCTCTCTTTCTTCTCTCCATTTCTTCCTCCAGTATTTTTTTTCAGACAGAACAGGAGGTGAGGTTCCTCAAGAAAGCTTTTTGTTTCATGCATTCGTGTTACACCACGCTTGCTGTTGCGCGTGTCTTAAAAAGGTTTGATGCGTATTTTAAACCCTCTGAGGTTCTTCTGTTTTATTACAGTTCAGCAGAACTCAGCTCTGTTGAATTTTCAAATCTGATTGGTCGAAAGACCAACCTTTTCTAAAACAGCAACTCTGACAGTAGTTCCTGCTGCAAGACAAAGCACAAGTTTATATTAATGCACATGTTAAATATGTTATCGTTTCCATGGTAACCATAGTAGCTCCATGTAATCTAAACCTAGTAATAAACAGATTAAATAAACATGTTATTATTTAACAAAGGAAAACGTACAACAGTTGATCTGGTCGATGTGGAACCTTTCTGTAAGGAAATGTTTATTTAACGCTTATGGAAGGAGTCTCCAGTGTCAGAGCATTGTAATGCAAGTTTCCCACCATATCGTATATAGTCCGTGATATACCGGTACAGTTCCTTCCTATGATAAGAATTTGTCATCCCGCGATGTTGACGATATAGCTGATGATGTGTTTACACGCCACAACATGGGCATCTCACACGTAAAACAAGAACAAGCATGGTGGAAGGCGGAGTTTCAACCCTAGTCGAGGAAGAAAAATTAATCCCCAAAAAAGGAGTTTCCTCTGTAATATGGAAGTGATTCAGATACAGAAGATCAGATATGAATCAAACGTCTGTGATTTGTAATGTGTGTCAAAAACCTTGTGTCAACAAACGGTGGAAACACATCAAATTTGTTCCACCACCTCAAGCAAAAACACTGACCAGAACATGAGGACAGCCAGAAGTCGGGCAAGGAGAAAGCATCAAACGCCAAAAAGATAGTCTTGAATGTTACTATATTTATATTGTCATTTATATCGTTACCGCAAAAAAATACCATGAAATATCGTGATATAGTTCATATAGTTCTATATCACCCATCCCTAGTTTATAGATGCCATAACATCAATAATAACAGGACGTTCCACAACATTAAATGCAACTATAAACTTGAATAAAAAAATAAAATGTTAATTGTTGGTAAATTTCTGTGTAAAATGAATAAAACACTTCAGAGCATGCTGTGATAGAAAATAATCAACTTCCGGGCGGTAACAGGAACTCCGTTTCATATGAGGCTACATCATACTCAAATAAAACATCAAAACCCTCCTTGTTGATTATTTTCCTATCCCAACACACCTCCAAGTGTTTTATTCATCACACATTCATCTGTCAGTCCGTACAGGATTTCGCAGAGTTTTTATTGTGATTGTTGCTGCCAAAAAAGCTTGATTTTCTTTTCTTCAATTCAATTCAATTCAATTTTATTTTAACAATGGTCATTGTCTCAAAGCAGCTTTACAGAAACATATAAACACAGGATACAGATTTTAAGTGTGAATTTATCCCTATTGAGCAAGCCGATGGCGACGGT
>JANDJT010000167.1:12828821-12846332 GCA_024331685.1 Stegophilus panzeri | reverse complement strand
TGATTGAACAGGGTTTGCAGTAATCAGGCCTGGTCGTCCAGCTGAACCCCATTATGAATGCAGTTTCATAGATTTGGGGAATAGGTAACTATGGTGGCAAATATAGGCACAGTTGGTATAGGATAACATTTTTGCCTCAGTAAATAACATTATCATTTAAAAACTGCATTTTGTGTTTACTCAGGTTGACTTTGTTTTATCTTAGATTTTGTTTTAATTTTGGAAACAATTTAGTGTGAGATATACACAAAAAAAGAACTGTACTTGCTAATTAACTAATTTCTAGAACACCGTTGGTAAATTAACTTAACTAGTCCATCTAGTGAGTTAATGATCTAATTTCCAGAACACTCTTACTGACTTAACTAGGGAGCTAACCTATCTACCTAGCTAATTATGTCCTTTCTAGAACACTCTGACAGTAACCTAGCTATCTAGATAACCTATCTATCTAGTTAGACAGTGATCTACTTTCTAGAATTCTCTGGTGGGAACTTAGTAAGCTAACTAACTTATCTAGCTAGCTAATTAACTAATTTCTAGAACACCATGTTAGTAACTTAGCTAGCTAATCTATCTAGTTAGATAAAGATCTCATTTCTAGAAAGCTATGTTGGTAATTTGCTAACTGTCTAATTTCTACAACACTATAAATTTAAATTAGCAAGCTAGGTTCACTAGCTAGCTACGTTACCAACATAATCTGCTACAAATAAGCCAGCTAGATAGCTAACTGCACACTTGGAGGAACAAAACTGGTGCACAAAGGGAATTGGTAACTAATCACCAGCTAATGAAAATATCATCTATATTAACTGTGCCAAATGCAGACAAACCATTAAAGAAGATCAAGTTTGAGGTTAGGAGTTTTTGAATGACTCTTTTGTGAACATAAAATATTAAATCATGTGTAATGGGTGTAAAAGTACTTTGGGAAAGAAAGTAATGGGTTTTTTTTTGTGCCTGGCTCCTGCTCACCCACAAATGTGGTTATAATTAGGCACTGAATGGTAACTGTGTTAATTTAACAGCTGCCTTGGTGGATAACGTTACAGTGCTGCTCATAAAAAGAAGTCTGTATTTTATTTTTTTTTATGTAGTCCCTGTATGTATCACATAAAGAGCGTCACCTGGATCATGCACATTTTCTTTACATGGACTACTCTCCATGCAGTTTATCTCTATCACTATGTTTATGTTTATCGCTAGTCTTGTAACATTTTTTTTAGACTGTTTTTCTATTCACAGCTTGCAAAAGCTTAGTTGCAATACATATAAAATGTTGCAACATACAGCAGGTTGTGCAACAGAAAAGCGTTCACCTGACCATCATGAGTTCAATTCCCGATGATGTCACAGCCATCCGTGGCCAAGAGTCCAGCAAGCAAAATCTCTGGGTGGGACGGATGCTATACTTTCCAGTCCCTCCACAAGAGTTTGTGATAGAAGAAATTATCTGCAAGCAAGCAAACTCAGTGGAGCTTGCGATTTTTTTAAAATTACCACAGATTTTCTGCAGATTTGGGCCAAGACTTGTCATGTGACGTCATCACAACAAGCCTTCTTCGATTCACGTGCGTCGAACATGAGTACGGCTAAAGGCTCTCATTTACAAACATCACTGCGAAAGACCGTGCAAAACAATTTTGTGCAATTGCAATGTCGCCAATTCGAGTAGTTTTCTGCAAAAAAGCACAAAAAAGTCTAAGCTGCATCGCAAATTTAGAAAAACGCAACAGTAAAATCCAGCATTTTTGGTCGGAACAATCATAAAAACACTCCTGTACGTTCTGACTCTCTCTCCTCTGTCAGTCAGAGTGACACTAGCCAATCGTGGGCACCTATGGGCTCATGTATTCAGAAGAGGGCAAATAGCGCTTTCACCTGAATGTGTTACGCTGCTCTGTGACACAGCAAGAGCAGCAGTTCGAAAACATTCTGTTGTGTGTTAGGGGAGCGTTAACTAGTGAGTGGGAATTGGTAAGACCAAATTGGGGAGAAAAATGGGAGATGTTTTGGCTGAGAAATTTAGAAAATTTGGAAGTCACTAGTCAGAGTAGCCAGTAAGTAATAAAGTTGCACATCTACTCACATCTTAAGTAATTATTATTGGTGTCAGTGTGTTATATAGTGCCTTTTCTTTTCTCTCTTCCCTTTCTACAGAGAGTTGCAGGATGACCCAAAGATTGAGTGGAGCATTGCGCTGACCGCATCACTGATCCTTAAACACATCACAACTTATTCCATTAACCTGGTGAGAACTTTACTTTCGGAAATATACACGCCATGCATTAACTAGCTAACGACTTCAACGAAAAATTTCACTTTTGCACAGGCCGTGTAATAAAACTGTGCGATGGAAATGCTACTAAATTGTTAACATTTTCCTCAGATAATCTTGGTATATTACCTAATCAAGCAATGGAAAAATTCACACTGAGTAAGGAATAAAACACAACAGGTTTGCTGTTATAGGATAATAATGAACGACCGGGTGGTGTGACGTTGCCTGACGTGAAGCTCGCTGATTTATTGTTACCACCCCAAAGTTAATTCTTTTCCTATAAGAGCATGCCTCGAAGTTTTCTTATACCACAGTATTTCGCCAATGCTAACAATTTATAATTATTAAAGAACAACATGACCACACACCTTGTTTATAGATAATGTTTTGGAAACAAGTTGGCTCCTGGTATTACTTACGTTATAGAAGTTTTTCTTAAATAACGCTTCACTAAATCAAACATTATACATTTTTTCTTTGTTACATAATCAGCACTGTGTATTGATTTGCAGGGAACAACTGAACCCAAATCATGTCACCAAAATGGTCTCCATAGTATGAGTCACTGTTTTTCCTTTTATCACCCATCTGTATCTGAGAAACCAATTGCCTTGCACATCTGAACCATTTTTGTATCCATATTTTTTAGGATTTACATTTGAAAAGGTCTTCACCCAACTTTCAACTCCACAGCTTTGACTGCTTCATGGATGGCTGTGTTTTGTGCAGGAAGATGGGGTGCTTTAATTTAACAACCAGTCCATTTAATCCATAGAGTCTAGCATGGCTTCCGCCATCTGCATTTATCCTTAATTACGCACACTAATATCCCACAATGCTCCTGGCTTCTCCTGGGCCACTAGCAAGCTAACCCAGAGATTTTTATCAGGCCTGCCTAAGCGCTCCGGGAAATTTCCCAACTGGAATTTCAAATCAACATCTGAACAAAGGTTTTAGTTTAATTTGATTTTTTTTACCCCATACAACTCCTTTCTTTTTTCTTCTCTCTCTCTCTCTCTTCTTGGCAGGCCATTAAGGCTCTGATTAAAAGCCCAAGCACGAAAGACTTGCATAAACAAACAATAGCAAACAAATGAGCTGAAAGAGCGAGTGCTGTTACGAAACAACTCCGGTTTGATATTTCCCTGAGCATGTGTAAACACGCAAACTCACCAGCACCAAACCAGCGTCCCTCCCATCCTGCCGGGCCCAGTCACAGTCCAAACAAGCTTTTTCTGATTTTTATTTAAAACATAATCATAAAGTAAATCCTCAATTGGATAAAAGCCATTATGTTTGTCTTGATTTCACCAGTGGAATGAAGTTTAGTGTCAAAAGGGTGTTATTATAGCACAACATTTATGGACATTGCAAAAATGTAGCATCTGGTCGTTTATTGTCTGTGTTTCAGTATTTATGATTCAAGATGAACTTTACACAATGGAACAATTAAAGGACAATAGGATCAATACACTGACCGCAGCATGTTTACTTTTAGACGGACGTGATGACCACTTCAAATACCCACCACATACAAATGTTCTGCTCTGCTCCACTTTATGCAACGTGTGAATTTCTGTCATATAATCTCTCACCTCGTGTCTGTAGAAGCCGCTTCCCTCGGCCTGTTTGCTTTGGCAACTTTCTGCATTTACACCAAATTTTCTTATTATGTCCGTCTCCCTCCCTGTCTAAAAAAAATCATCCTGCACCCAAACCCCAGCAGAAAGGCCCAACTCGAGCCTGCTGTATAAAGAACAGATGGGATTTCCCAACTTTTTGGTGTGAAAAAACACATGCCGTGCATTTCTTCCTCCCTGCCAAACCAACATCTGGCAAAAATGCTGCATCTTCACAGGATTATCTCAGATTTTTCTCATATTTGTTTTTAGCCCCACCAACCCACAATGAAATAGCGCTAATAGGAAAAGTACTTAAATGTCAGTTCTTGCCACTTGTATGCCAAGTGTCATGTTCATATTGCAATTAATTTTACATACAATATTTATATCTAGCTTTGGGTATTCAACTTCACCTGGAGCATGTCTGAATTTCATTTATAATTCATACGCTCTGGGGCAAGCAAAGAAGTGTATGAAATGTAGCATGTTTTGTTTTGCAATGAATAAAAAAGTTAACAATCAAGTAAACCGTGAAGCAACATGGAACCCAACTTAACAGGAATTATAGCTCAGCGCTGTTGTTTATATTAATGCACTCAATTCTGATTGTTTTTTTTTTTTTTTTTTTTTTTTTATAACGGCACGTCTAATAGTAGTAATAGTTAATAGTAGTTCCAGCTACAACGTTCATATTAACACACTTATTCTAATATGTTATTGTTTCTATAGTAACAGCTAAAAAAAGAGGCGGTTGAAAGAACAGCTGCTTATAGCTATTGTAATGTAAGTGATAACAGGAACGTGAATGTTCCAGAACATTAAACATAACTATAACGGACAAAAAAGTATAACGTGTCTTTCTTTAATTCATAAAAAAATTGTAATTGTTGGCAAATTGCTGTGGTACAAGAGGAATAGAACCCTTCGGGAACACGTCCTTACGTAGCTTTTCTTTTTTTCCCCCTCAAATAAGGAAGTCTCTTTGTTCTATTCAGTTTTAGTGGCTCCTTCAGATGGTAGACAGGCTGTTAAGAAGCTTTGATGGGTGTTATGAAGTGGGTCCTAAATTTGAAAAGTCTGTAATAGTTTTGTGGCAAAAAAGAACCTTGGCCCATTTTCTTACACGATTCTTACACAAGGCATACATAAGCTAATCCTACAGTGCATGTACATATTCGTGTCATGTATCAGTGATTGCTGAACTTGTTTTACCTGTCCACATTTTTCAGATCTAATATTAAGACTGTCTCTACAGGTGCTGACATTTGATGAGGGAGGAGTGAGCGGGCACGCCAATCACATTGCCATCTACAAAGCGTTCAGGTAGTTTTATTTTCAGTTTTCAGCTCATTTGTATTTTGGGAGAAAATCTGCTTCAACCCAAATAAGGAAAAATCTCATTTATTTCAACTTGATTCGTTTGTGACATGAATCTTTACATGTAGAATCTAATAAATGATGATATTAGCAGGAAGCTAATAACAGTGGTGATGGAATTCAGATAAAAGACACCGCACCATCAAAATCAAGTCCATAAGATAAAGACTGTGTTGTTATTGAAGCAACTCCAACAATTCATCACGAATAAGCAAAGGTTTAATGTGAGCAGCCTTTAATCACTGTTCACTGCATACACATAGAGTCTGCTGATAAACTCGCCATATCTTCACACCCAATCACGCCCTCTGTACAAGGTTACCGAAGTTCAAATCCCCAGTGAAGTCTATTAAGATACGGCAGTGGTGAACCAAAGCACAGGTCACTTCTCCGGAATCACAAACAGAGATAAAAACCCGACCAGGGTTCCTGCGATATCCCCTGAAGGAATTGCGCACTAAAGAAATCCGTGTTTGGTTATTGAGCAATGGTCGGTCGGAAGGCGAGCAAGCCAATGGTTTTTGTCTCGTCCAAATCCTGTCCTCATTACAGCGGCATGGAGAAGTGATAATACAAAGACATCTGTGTGTTCTCCAGTTCATTATGCACTTCATTACTTTCTTCCATTTGGATACAGTATACTTCATACCGTTCTTTGAAAATAGTATGTGAGAATTAACTTTTGTTATACTACAGGCATTTTACTTAAAATTAATTTTAGAAATTAATTTACAGTGCCTTGAATAAGTATTCATCCTTGTGGCCTTTCCCACACTTTGTATTCTTACAACCTGGAAATGAAATGGACTTAATTGGGATTATATGTCATGATTCTATACAAAATTGTACATAATGTCAAAGTGGAGAGAAATCAGTATAAGTTTACAAAATTGATTTAAAAAAAACAAAATAAAAACTTCTTAATTATTGCCTCTTATGGTGGAAATTTTCAATGCTTGTGCTATTTTCTTATACCCACTTCCCATTTTGTGAAGCTCAACAACCTTTTGCCGCACATCACAGCTATATTCCTTGGTCTTACCCATTGTTATGAATGACTAAGGGAATTTGGCCTATGTGTTATCTCATATTTATACCCCTGTGAAACAGGAAGTCATGGTTGAACAATTTCCTGTTGCTAGTTCCTACCCAGGTGTACTGAAAAAAAACAAAAAAAAAAAGAAAGAGTAAAATATCAATGGGAATATACTTCAAATATATTTTTCTCATATTAATTCATAGGGGTGCCAATAATTGTTGCACACCTATATTTAGCCATTTTTTTTTTTGATAAATCTGTGTTGTGTTTGCAATTCTTTGATATCCATGAAATTTTTTTTAACAAAACATCAAAAAGGTTCAACAATAAAGACAATTTTTTCACAGCCTTCTTTGCTCATATATAACACTTCAGAATTACCTCAGATCACAGTTTTTGTGTAGGGTATTTTCACAGTTATTGTATTTTAACCTTAATTTATGGAACAGAGGTACAGCTATTTTAACTGGCTAAGTGTCTGTACTGTGTAAAGAGCTTTTAAGGAAAATATTTTCATGAGTAAATGTATAAATATAGTAATAATTCTCAGAATCACAACAGTCAAGCAAACAAGCTGTTTAGCCATTGCAAATAATGCTCTGTTAGCATTAGCTTGTTCACACTGGCATTAAATTAGCTAAGGGAGATTTTTCCAGCTTTCATTTCACTACAACTAAGTAGATGAAGACACAGCAGAGTATAAATGTGGTTTTTACATGTCTAGGTGTTGTCACTGTTAGCTTTTTCATCACAGCTTTCGTTCTGAAAATGACATTTTCAGCTGTTGATTCAGCTCTGGTTGTTTACTTGGGAATTTGGCTTGTGTACTCAGCTGTTTTTGGTCCACTGAAAATATTCATACAAAGTGTTGCGTACTTCGTACTGCTTTTAGGCAGGGATTTAGTACGAGTAATAATCATAGTATGCCTTTTTGACAGGGTCAGAGATGTATATTTCTTTATTCTAACACACGAAATGTAAACAGTGAAGGCGCTGGTAGTTGAATCTGGTGTAATAAATAAGGTAAAATGAGAAACTCCGCAGTCTGTAGTCCTCTAGTTGAACATGTGTTGCAGCGCCCAGTGTGCTCCCACTGTTCTGACCTCTCTCCCAGTTGGACCCTTGCCAGGATTAGTGTTTTTCTTGAATGAGCTCAGAGAGTCAGATGAAAGTGTTTTTACTGTGGCGAGCTGTTTTTCTTTGCCTGAGCACTGCCATGTCTGTAGCATTTATGTAGTGTGTTTGGAGTTATTATTTATTTAGTTGTTGGGCCATTATTATTTATTTATTATTATTTTTAAATAAGTAAATCCAAAAGTACATAAAATACAATGTGAGTTCTGTAGACGTCATCTGATGGATCAGATTTGATCTGGGATTTGGTTAGCTGGGTGAAAGAGACGGACAGGGAGGTGGCACTGTGGTGGGCCAAACCAGGACACCATGGAGATTTCCAGGAACTTGGTTATGGATTTAGAGCTCTCTCTAATCACACGTACGTATGTGTGTGCGTATGCGAGCCTGCACGTCACAAAGCGAGGGAAAAAAAGGGTTCATAAGGGTTCAAAAAAGGTGTCTGTTCACTTAATATGCATTTAAACAAACCCCTGTTTGCCTTCATTTTACCTCCAATGTTTTTCACAGTATTAACGTTCAACTTTTTAGTGTTAGTTTAGTATTTCTGACTTTTATCTTCATCACTGTAGTTTGAATTTTTCTACTCATCTAACACTGGCTTCTTTTTTCTTCTTCATCTTCTTTTTCTCTTCAGTCATCTAGCATTTGTTGGAAGAATACCTGAAGGTAAGTCGTATATTTGAGTTTGTCTTACGTATTTCTGTTGAAGTTTGTTTCAGCTTTGATTAAAAGTTCAGAGAGCCACCCTGGGTTGAGATTTCTAGTTGAATTGCGCCACCTGCTGTTTGCTGTTATTCAGTGCATTTATGCTGCCTTCATGTGCTATGGGAGTTATGGTCCATTCGAGTTGCTGACATAAAAGTTGAGCATAATTTCGAGTTATAAGTAGTAACAAGTGGGAACTTCAGAACCTGCTTTAATACCCAGGTTTCCAACTTGACACTGAACTTTACCCTTTTCCCATGATGCAGGAGAGGATGGTTTCAGTGATTGTAGGTGATCATTTATTTTTATAAACAGGGCGTCCCAAAAGTCTCTATACATAGGGGACATTAACACTTTTTTTAAGCAAAAGGTCTTCTGAAATTTTTCATACTTAGTTTATATTATATATTTTGTTCAGATAGAATGCCTTTGACAAAAGAAGAACGTATTGAAATCATTCTCATGGCTGGATCAGGAAGCTGTAGCAAGGTTGCTATGGACTTTAACAGGAAACATGGGAAGTGCACATCTCACACACATCACTGTTGCCAAATTTGTCCACGAACATCCACTGACAACCGACATGGTGCTGGAATACGTAGCCTCCTACGTATGGAGACTTTTGGGACACCCTGTAAAACTTCCTTTAAGTAGACATTGATCATCTGTATCTTTTCATTCTGTGCAATTTTACATAAGCTGGGACGATACAGATCAGTGTTAGACAAATATTTAATGATTATAACTTCTCAAGCTGTAAATAGCTTGAAAACAGCACGTGAAGGAAGCATTAGTGAAAAAGTGCCACCAGGGGACAGTGTTGAACCATGCCACTTGGGCCTGATCAAACCTTTTCTCAAACTCGAATACGCGTTGTTTTTTCCCCCTCACAGATTGCCAGGTCCTGTCCCTACAGACGATTAGCATCCTCAGGAAGTATCTGTCTATCTTCGAGCTGCCAATCAGCTGGCTCTTACCCTCGTCTTTCTGCTGCATCATAGGACCAAACGAATACAAAAAAGCTAAGGTGAGGAAACAAAGTAAGCTTCTAATCAGGCTCACATGACCCCTTAATAAAAGACATAGAACTATTTCTGATTTCTCTATTATGATATTTCCTGTAACTGTATGCTGTGTACGATTAAAACACAACAGGTCGTGTTGTTATAGGAAAATAATCAATGAGGGAGGGTCATGGTGACACGCTGTGTTTCTTACTTTCTTAGCTAAGTTTAATGTTTTGAAATGCCAACAAAAAAAAGTTTCATTTACATTACAGCAACAATAAACTGTCGTTCAATCACCAGCCTCTCTTTTCTTCTGTCCTAGAAAGTAAAAGGACAAAAAAAGCATTTTGTCATGTAAAAGAGAAACCGTAAAGTCTGAAAAACCCGAAGATTTTACAAAGCACTGCCTCCTACAAAGCAGAGACTCCTTCTATAAATGTTAAATACAAAAATTTTTACCATATCAACGATTATACTTTTTTTCTTAGTTAAATAGCAATACGTTTGGAAATTTGTTTATTATCGGACTTTTAGATTATGGATTATGTACCATAAACAATGATATAGGGTTACAGGTGACTCAGATATGAATGAGTTTATGTACATAGAGTTGAAAAAAGCTTTGAATCCGCCACGGTTCCTTGGCGCATATTAGAAAATCCAGGAAGAAATGCACAGAAAGAGAAATTAACCGAAAAAAATAATTTGAAAAGAACCAGAGGAAAGAACTCAAAGGTTTGCGGGGCCGCTCAGGTCTCCCGACCTGATGTAAAGAAGGCAGTGTGTGACATCTGGAAAGTTTAAACGTATACACGACCAGTGAAAAGTGCGGACATGTCATCATAGAAGGGTTTTCTTCATTTTGACTGTTGAAAAATTTTTTAGCTGAATAATAATTAAGACATTAAACACATGTGGAATTATGCAGTGATGAAAAAAAATATTAGACAAATTAAAGCTATTTTTGTCAGGATTTTGGACTTGCTATGTTGTGTTTGGACACCAGAGGTCCCCATTGTTCCCCCATGTTGAATTCCCTGATGTCTGTGATTAATATTATTACTGTCACATGTGTCTCATTCCCTTGTATCTATCCAAGTTGCCTTGTTCTTTAGTTTCCTCATTTTGTATTTTGTATTATCAGGCCAGCCCTTTGTGTCTCATCTATGGTTCTCTGGTTTTCCTGTCTGTTGAATTAGTGAAACCTTTTTGTGATTTTTTTTTTTTTCTTTTTTCTTCTCCTTTATGTTGGATCACTTCTTTGAGGGGATTTTTGCACTGTAAATTTTACATTGGGTTGTTTCCTGCGTTTTGCCGACTGAACTTTGCGGATAACCTCATAAAGTTTCTTGCTTTGCCCTTTTCTATGTTTGCATCTTTTTGGATTTTGAACTTTATGAATCATTTTGGAACTTTTACCCCATTTTGAGTTCATCTCTGTATTTGGGTTCATCCCCTCTCCTGTTCCTCACTGTTAGAGCATCTGACCTTTCGGCCCTGACGATTTTAACAGGATTCCTGATTAATCTTCGCACACACTGGTCATTGTCTTAACTGGCTTCGGGAAGGAGTTTCACCCAGGAAGCTTTTTATTAAAGTTCCCAAATAAGCTGTGCCTCTCATTGCTTGTCCTAAGTTAGAGATCGAAACCTAAGTCTGAATTGAATTCAAAAGCTGTTTGGATGAAATAGGATCCGGTACACTGTAAGTGGCCTAGAAACCATCATCAGGGTTCTGTACAAGATGTCGGAAAGTGAATTACGGGAACTTACTGGACTTCTAAACCCTTACAGTCATAAGGTGTGTAATTATTAACCAGTCCTTAACAGCCATCTGGGAATGTCATATTTACCCTACTGAAGTCTAATCAGGCTGTGCTAAACGAAATTTACCAGATGCCCAGTATTATAACCATCTACATATGTTTAGTCCTGGCGTGTGTGTGTGTGTGGAGACTGCCAGTATTCTCAACACAATTTGATTGTATTTTACAACACATCTGGTTTTATGCTAACATGTGCATTTATTCTTTATTAACTGCTATCTCTCTTTCTCAATCAGGAGGCCATGTTTCATCATGGCTCACAGCTCCTCTGGTTCAGACGCCTCTACATACTGTTCTCACGCTACATGTTTGTCAACACCTTTCAAGCCGTGCCCGTAGAGAAAAATGATGTGAGGTTCTACTAGAAGGAATGCTCTCTAATGAAAGTGCACTGTGACTGTCCAAAATAAAGCACTGATTTTTTTTTTTTTCCTTTTAAATTTAATGATTATAAGAAATGCCCTGCACACGCACAGCTCAATCTACTGGAATTCTGCTTTATTTCAATAAATAAATAAACAAATAAATAAATAAAAGTTTAGTTGTTACATATTCAGTGTTTTGTTACATTACTACTTTAATGCCACTTTCACAGTTCAATTATTCTTGGACTTTAAATACTTTCAACACTACATAACCTGTTGAAGTGGAACATATCCAAAGGCTGTGACATTATTTAAACATTTCATTCCATCTTGTATGTGTGGAGTGTTTGTTAAAACCATATGTATAGTGTGAAAGCTCTTTGTGTTCTGTTATGGACAAGAGTAAGACTTGTCTACTGTACCAATGAACTTTGTATACCTGAATACACTTTGTAAATAGTTTGTATCAATGTTATTTCATTAAAATCCTAAGATTTAAGAATAAATAATTCCAGATCAACATGGGACTCTGATGCCAAGTGACGTTTATTCAGATATTTTATTTCACATGGTAGTCATGATGATTATTTCTCTGGAAATACGTGTTAGTTTCCAAGTGTGTTCGCATGCAGACCATCTCAGTGCCATGCTACACAGTGTGAATCACTACAGAATGAGTAATACCACAATAACAGGTGACTTAAAACATGGCCTCTGTATTCCTGCTGTGCCTTATACACGTGTATTAACTCCGAGAAGACCTCGTACTGTAATTATCCCACGTGGCACCTCTGCGTTCAGAATCATTGCTTTATAAGTAGCTTGTGTAGCCTATCCTTTTATAATTTGACCCAAATAAAATGAATGATTCATTCATTTAGAATGAAAGGTCACGTGTATTAATAGATTACTTGGCTTCTTCTGTAGGCTTGGACATACTCCTTATAGTGTTGTGTTTCTGCATGCTCTCCTCCCAGTTCTCGCCACAGAACTGTTCAACTGTCGCACTCTTTACGGTTCCAGGGTCCAGGCAATGTGGAGCCACACCTAGAATTCACACATGACACATAATACGTATACACAAGTCATAAATATGGTGTTGCCACATAAAAACCTTATGGCCTTACAGACGTCACATATAATCTCACTAACACCTGTTGATTGTCCATAAGCAAATTTGTTGACAACCAAGAATATGTTGGTGTTACAGTCATATCTCAATAACTGCAGTGAGAAAAGATCTCTCATCTTTTATCACTGCTCACAATATTACAATGTACTGTATACCACAGCAGGCACACTATAGAATCTTAGAATAACAATTTATTTAGCATTTACGGAAGCCGTCTCCAGTGTCAGCACTTTCTAAAAGTCAGTATGTTTTCCACCAAAGGAATGTTTTCAGGACAGAGGAGTTTATGCTTTTTCTGATTTCTCTGTAATAAGTTGTGTTCTGTTCTTTTTAACAGAATAACTGGAATGAACTTTCGGGTTTTTTTTGTTTGTTTGTTTGTTTGTTTGTTGACTTTCCACAACATTAACGTAACTATAAACTGATTAAATGTACGACGTGCCTTGATAATCATTGTCAACTGCTGTGGTATAAAAGGAATAAAACACTTTGGGACATGCTGTTACTGGAAACCAATAATTGAATATTTTCCTGTAGCTACATGCCCAATGTGTTTTATTCCTTACACAGTGTTGCTTTTAGAGCAACTGTGTTTCATGGCACTCAAAAATTATATGAATTTTGATCTGTTGTTCTGAATATGATATTTTGGCATGTGCCTGATTATTGGTCCATCTCTACTGACAGCCATGATATTTTCCTATTTCGAACCTAAGTGCATGTCTGCGTGTGTGTTGTGTGACCTACCAAAGCCGTCAGGATTCGATCGGGGTGTGTAGAAACTTTGCACACCGCATATCTTGCAAAATGTGTGCTTGGCTGTGTGTGTATTGAATGTGTATGTGGTTATGTTCTCTGAGCCCTGAAACACATGAGTCAACCAGTCAAAGTTATGTATTAATGTATGAAAAATACCTGTTTAGCAATCATTTGGTGACACAAGTGAACTCACAAACATTACAAATAATGAACAGTTCTAGTATGTTCTACAAACCTCCAGCTACTCTTGACTGTTTATGGAACTAAAACATTCTTGATCTCTTTTGTGTGAATGTATATTTTGTAGATCAGTATAAATTCAATCAATGCTGTAAAATAGTGTCATTTATATAAAACACACCCAGTTAGAAAAGTTTTACATGACGGTTTTTTTTTTTTTTTTATCAAAAGCCATTACATCATTTTTCTGTTACTGTATATCCGTCATGCATTAAATGCTGCGATGGCAGATTGATTTGTAGATTAGTAAATCAATCATTTGCCAAGGACTTTTCAAGGAGAGAGTTTCCTTTATTTTGTCAGTTCACAGGGCAATAATCTTTTACACGAGATTATTTTCTTATTTTGACTAGTCTGATGGAGTTTGACACCGTGTCTATTTATAACAGGTCAGCAGACTCTGAATAGTGAATAGTGAATGTAACCCTATTTCAGACCATTTTGGTTCATTCCATGCCATTTGCAGAAGCAGCTAAATATGAAAGAGCCTAAAAAAGAAAACTATATCTGCTCATGGCCCATCTGTGCAGAAAATAAATGCCCCTATTTAGCAGGCGAGTGATGGCTGTCTATTTTCCTTGGAAGCAAACAACACAATATGAACTCCATTACACACACAGAAATAGAGGCGCTCTTCCAACCACAGCTGACTAATGGTTACAAAACAACAGAATCCAATCCAATTTATTATTCTTCCTGCTTTCCCACTGTTTCCCTTGGATAGTGCTATGGCTCTGCGCACAACACTTTCTTGAAATTACTAGAAATGTTACATAATCATTTGCACTAGTCAGATACTTTTTCTTGAAGTTACTAGAAATGATTACGTAACATTTCTAGTAACTTCAAGAAAAAGTATCGGACTAGAACAAATGGTTACGTAACATTTGTAGTAACTTCAAGAAAAAGTACTGGAATGTAATTACAGGAACATTTTACTTTTAATTCTGTCATCTGGATTGTGATTTTAAGGGATCATGGACACTTAATCACACTATCTGGGTAGAGTTTTTTTTGTTTGTTTTGTTTTGTTTTTTTTAAACGTGGATTTTTGGACGCACTTTCACATTTAACACTACATATTTAAGCAAATTACTTAAAGCACAGACTTGAGCAAATGATTGCAATATACACCTACTATACACACATGTTAACAGTTTCTTTTACTTCATTTCCAACGAGAATTACATTTAGCCTAACACAAAACAAGAAATTTGAATCTCTCCAGTCCACCTATTAAACTTGTATAATAATATATATTTATAAATATATATAATATATATTTAATACCTGCACTATTTATTTATCTACCTTTTCTTTTCAATTCCTTATTTGTTACAGTGTGTGTGTCATTGTGAGTAACTGCAAACTCTATTTATTTGTAAAGTGAATATTACTTGGTCAAAAACATATTTGTGCAATTCTGGAAATCATATGTACATACTTGTAATGGTAATTATTTGGATAATTACTGCAATTATTTTTATGACAATTGTAAACAAGGCAATTCAGCACTATAGTTGTTTCCATGACTAATTCCTGACTTTTGCATGTCTATGAATTGAAGTGGAATTATACCTGAAGCAACGTAAAGTGGGGCTTGGGAACAATAAAATGCCGGTTCTGCTTCTTGGTACAAATGCTGCAACTGAACACACAGAGGCATCATTATTCAACAGCTGTTTATCTGCAATGTACAAAGACAAAGTGATAGCATGCTTTTCCCAGCTTTAGTGGGGAAGTGTGAATTGTTTGCACCTCTTGATCTTGACAAAAACCCATACTTGCAATCAAATACATGCAAATCCGGAGCATTCCACACTTCAAAACGTATAGCACCGCAGTGGCAGCCGCCTGTGTGCCTCACCAGACCCTCTGCTTTCCTGGGAAAGATGATTCAGAGGTCACGCTTGATGCAAAATAGTCAGCTCCAGCAATGCATTGCAACACAACCATTTCAAGGTCCAACAGGCCCTATGTTTAGATAGATGTTTAACCAATAAAGTGCAACCAGAGCGCAAAGTTAGCTACAAATAGCCACTCAGTGTACTTATAGTCGTAGCTCTGGAATTATTAATACATGATCGATTTATTGAACAGAACACAGACACCCATGTCTACAGTACAAACTCTATTGTACATAAGATTATTCTGTATAAACACTCTCAGAAATAAAGGTACCAAGCTGGTACCTGCTTTTTACTTAGTGTATATTTTTTTCTTTTAAAACAAAGCATTAAAGGACCTTAAGATCCAATTATTTTTAAAAAGGTACACTGCTATATATTGACATTTTCAAGTAAAACATACATTCTAAAAGGTGCAAAACCTGTAACCTTGATAGTAACACTCCAGCGAGTGTGTATATGCAGTTTGTAGATATATATTGGCATATAATTTAAAGTATACATTTTTATTATAGTCTATACTTATGTATATTCACACACATACAATGACAAATGGAATGTAATTGTTATCCATGGCTATGTGAGAGTATGCATTTTATGGTCAAAATTATTCACGCATTATGCTTGAATTTCTCGTTTGGTGAGGATTGGAAGGTAGATGAGGTTGTTAAAGTAAGGTCTCTGTACAGCCAGGGGATTGTGATTTTTAATTGTGTTTCAGCCATGCAAATCACAACCCACCATTATTTACGTTATTATATTTATTTTTGATAACTTATTATTATTAATAAGAAGTATAATATATTACTTGAATTGACTGGATTTAATCCTAACGTCATAAACAAGGAGGCAGTAAATAATATAAACTTGAACCTTGTTCTCTTAGTGTAAAGTTCTTTGCCTTGAATAAATAGACAAAATAGTACATTTATATAATGTTCATGAAATAAATAATAATGTACTGAGGGGTCCCTGGAATTTATTTTACATTTAAAGGGTGTCTCTGGCTGTAGACAAATGTATCACCTTACATTACAGGAAAACTTACTTTTAGATCTGTGCTCTGGATTGTGATTTTAGGGATCATGGGCACTTAATCCCACTATCTGGGCCTTTTAACAACATGCTGATTTTTCAGATGCACTTTCAAATTTACACTATATATTTAATCAAGTTACTTTAAAGTGGTTTTACACTACTTTTTTACACTTATCACCCTTTTAAGTGGTGATTAAAAACCTGCAAACTACCGTCTGTTCACACACCCTACCTTTTCTCCTCCATAGCCCACTTAAGTTTCTTTTGTAACGAGCGGTTGCTGGAAGGTTGAAAGGCGTTAACCCAGGCCTCTGTTTCCTAACAAAAGGCTTACATGAAGTTTCAGGAGATAATTACACAGTGCTGCACAGGGTTGCCAGATTCACTGGCTTTAAACCTCATCGAGGCTTAAAAGCTGTATTGTTCACCATATGTCATCATTTGACTGTTTATATCAACTGTTAATGTCCTTATTGTGTACTTTGGTATGTTCTGGGGTTTTTTTTTGTATGAAATAATTGCTGTAATAGACACATTTCTGTCAGATTCTTTGGTTATGATTTGTTACTTTTTCAATTAAAAAAAAAAATTATTTTGGCATGGTTTAGGTGCAGCTCACCATTACAAGGTTCTCACAGTTACAGGGTTCCTGGTTCAATCATAAACTTGTGTGGAGTTGCACTTTGGCCTTGTGCTCATGTGGGTTTCTTCCAAGTTTTCCGGTTTCCTTCCATCTCCCAAAAACATGCCAGTAGATGAACCGGCAAGTCCAAATTTGCCCCTAGGTGTGAATGTGTTCCTGCCTCAGTGTTTCTGAGATGAGATAGGATAAAGTGGTTGCTAAAGATGCTGGAACTTTTCACTCACATAACATTTTTTAAATTAAAATTGTCATTAGACACATGTTGATATTATGTATAGGCCTACATACTGTAGTTGCCTTATTGATGTCAACATATTATTTAAGTGACTCAAGTCAAATAACTGTAAGAACTCAATAATAAATATAATAAGTTTGAAAATGGTCAATTTTAATTTCCACCACTTTTTTTAACAAATTGTAATTATTTATAT
>JANDJT010000167.1:12810166-12825529 GCA_024331685.1 Stegophilus panzeri | reverse complement strand
GACACCATTGAGAACGTCAAGGCCAAAATCCAGGACAAAGAAGGCATTCCCCCAGACCAGCAGAGGCTGATCTTTGCCGGCAAGCAGCTGGAAGATGGCCGCACCCTGTCCGACTACAACATCCAGAAGGAGTCCACCCTCCACCTGGTGCTGCGTCTGAGGGGCGGCATGCAGATCTTTGTGAAAACCCTGACTGGCAAGACCATCACCCTTGAGGTTGAGCCCAGTGACACCATTGAGAACGTCAAGGCCAAAATCCAGGACAAAGAAGGCATTCCCCCAGACCAGCAGAGGCTGATCTTTGCTGGCAAGCAGCTGGAAGATGGCCGCACCCTGTCCGACTACAACATCCAGAAGGAGTCCACCCTCCACCTGGTTCTCCGCCTCAGGGGTGGACAGTAAATATCTATTGTCTTAAATGTTGTAAGCTATTTCTCTAGAGAAGTCTTTACTTCCCCTGCACCTTTTTAATTTACCCATCCTTTTTTTTTCCACTTGTGTATGATTTATAAATGAAAAATAAACCTGACTGCATTTAAAGGTTGTTTTTGATTTTCATAACTATAGTAATGTCTAACGTAGAGTTAGGTTGTTTGCATTGTCAGTGAAGCCTTTTTTGTTTGTTCATAAGGTCCACAATGGAAACTAAAGTGAAGGTTAAATGTTAGCTTGTCTTGGTGGTCTTGCCTGTAAATTTATGGTCTTCTCATTTGTTCAAAGTACAGTCTAGTGATGTCATGCTTCAAAATTAAATAAATGATGTGATGCAATACATGACTTGACACCATGCAATCTGTAACACCAGTAGGTAATTAATATTGAAATTTTCCTTAAATATGATCTACGGATCATGTCTGCTGTAACATTTTAATAGATCAGCACATATGAATATGACTACACTGTCTGGCCAGGTCATCTCTTCTATTTTAGGGATTGTGGAAGGTTAGTGACGCTATCACCTGTCAGTCCATGACTTCTGAATACTGACTGTTCCTGTGTGAATAACTCCTGAGACTTCACTTCAGCAAGGGTTAAAAGTTCAAGCAGCCACACACCAGGTTCATGAAGAGCAATAAGAATGCACGGAAATTATGCTTAAGTGTAGACTTAGTAAATATATAGTGAATTTTATCCAAAAAAGGATTTGGTGTTTTCTGGATATTATTTGAATGCTGTAGTTCCAAGGAATGGTTCTTGTTACATCAGGTAAGCCTGTTCAAGATGCTCCTCAGATTGGTAGTTTGGCTATAAAAGGGGTGGGTAACAACTGCAAGTTCATTTTGGATTTCAGGGTTTTTTCTGTTGTAGTTTTTCCATCTGGTCACTGCTAACTGTAAAATTAGGATAAAGTAACTAAGATTTTACTTCAATACAGAATCAACAATTAACTGATATAATGAATATCAGAGTACAACTTTTATTAGATCAAGAAATATTTTGTGGCTTTATTGGCCATCAGTTAGGAACCTCATGAATTTATGCTATTTTTCTGAACAGGTATGGCTACACTAGCAGGAAATGTAATCATTTTAACATTTACAAAATTCTGAGTTAATTAAGGTTGTTTAACAAAACTCCATCTAAATTATCTAATATAGTGGGCTTATGAAATGAGACAGTGGGCTTAGTGGGAAATTAGTCACATACACAGCTGTCAGTAAGTAACACACAACCTCCACATCCACACCCCAGCACTCTGTGGAGGGCAACCCACAAAGGAAATTCATCAAAGCACCACCCTCAAGAATCTAACACACTTCAAACAAAATATGGGCAACTCCCCCATCCCCCCGAAAATGCACAAGAACACGTGCACATATCAAGTAAAGCTAGGTTTGTGTGATGGAACCATACTAGTTGGAATGCAATAACAACAAATCTCGGGAAATTTGTTTATAAATTCTATATAAATAAAAATCTATCTATATCAAAAATCTATATAAATTCTATATAAATAAAAATCTATCTATATCAAAAATCTATATAAATTCTATATAAATTTTATAAATAATATTTTATGTTCATTACTATTGTTCTTGGTTATATTTCACCTACTCTACAATTTCACACTTTGACCAGTAGATGGAGTAAATGGCTAGTGAGTGTTCTGATTTTTAGTGTTATTCTTTAACAGACAGATCATAACCATTGCATTCAGTACTGCCACAGCTCACTATTTCTCATCCGGCAATACTACTTTTCACAGCTGGTAAAAAGGCAATATTGCATTTAGTTGGTGAATAACATGCATTCATTATAGCTCTAATGGTAGTTTTCATATAGAATCCATGTATGATGTTCATTTTTTCTCTTTTCTTTACCACCTACAGTAGATTGTGTCATCCCGAGTGAGGACATCCAGTTGGTGTGAATGTGCCAAAAGTTACTTTACTATCAGGTAAAGTAACTTTTGAGGTGAGATATGAGTGCATATGAATAATTTGGTAATTAGTCATTATTGTCAAATTACACCATTCCTTGTACAACAGTTATAATATATGCACCACCTATAACTGCAACCGTCTGCCTCTTTATAAGTATAAATAAGTATGCTTGTAGTTTCAGTATTATCGTTAACTAACCCTAGCTAATAAAGTAGCTACATTACAATGCGGTTAAGCTAGTAGAAGACAGTGTATTTAGGCGTATAATATCCCTACATATTATCATTTTTATACCAGAACATAATAAAATTTTACATGTTCATACCTACTTGTCATGTCTAGTAGCTATCTAATTTAGCTAATAAATGCACTCAAAACCTCACTGTTTTCATAAAACAGTCACTGACTTCCACTGGGTTCCAAACAGATTAATAGTGATTGATTTGGTTGCTATTCAATCAGTCAATCATTTTCATAACCTTGAAAATGTTATCCATCTAAAAATGTATTTTTTCCCCCTCAGAGATTTGTGATTGTAAGTCAGAGGCTCAATTCATGGCATGGGCAACGTGCAAAAAAGTGAGGTGGACAGTATAACTTGCCTGGTGATGCATCCCCTGCGGCTTCTATTCCCCTGGTTACATAGACATTTGTTGGCCTAATTTGACTATTCTGAGGGTATTACTGCTTTTCACACAATTCTTAGACCTGTCTATCACAAGGCACCATACACACACTGTTTCATAACTAGAGGTAATTTACCTTTTCCACTTACTGGCATGTTTTTGGGAGATGGGAGGAAACTGAAGAACCTAGAGGAAACCCACATGGACACTGGGAGTACATGCATAGAAATTCCTCCAGACAGTAATTTAAGATCTAATAGTCTCTTTATTTAAACATTTCTATGAATCATTGTCCGGATTCAATCTTGCACTTCAAAACACAGCTCTTGCTGACATTTCCACCTCTTGGTCTGGGATTCATCATTTCACATTACCCATTTCTTGCAAACAATACCTACTATATTTCTTGTACATTCCATGTGTGTTTTCAGTATGCAAAACAATGATTAATATGGAAACCAGCTAGAGCAATATAATTTTATCCTCTGGTGTGTGCGGTTATGCTCATGCTGATCTAAATTCTGCAACAAAAGCTCATGTATGCAGTCTACTTGTGAAAGTGAAACATGAAAGTAGTCATTTTCCGAGCTCAGTCTGAGGTCTAACCCTCAGTTCGATTCCTGGCCCACGTGACTCCACATACTGAAGTGTCCTTGGACAAGACACTGAACCCCAAGTTGCTCCTGATGGCAAGTTAGCGCCTTGCATGGCAGCTCTGCTACCATTGGTGTGTGAGTGTGTGTGTGAATGGGTGAATGAGACACAGTGTAAAGCGCTATATAAGTGCAGACCATTTTACCATTACCATTTTTAAAAAATTATTATTTTTTTTACCATTACCATTTTACAAACTGGTTTCCAGGGACCCCAAAATATCCAGGTAGTCCATGATTTTGTTTTTAAATACACTATATGGCCAAATATATGTGGAGACTTGACCATCAAACCCATATGGGCTTTTTGAACCCATTCCAAATGTAGTCCCCCATGCTTTACTGTTATAATAACCTTCACTCTTCTGGTAAGATTTTCCACTAGATTTTGGAGCGTAACTGTGGGGAATTGTGCTCATTCAGCCACAAGAATGTTAGCGAAGTCAGGCAATGATGTTGGACGAGGAGGACTGGTGTGCAGTCAGCATTACAGCTCATCCCAAAACTGATTAATGGGGTTGAGGCTAGAACTTGAGTTCTTCCACACCAACCTTGGCTAACCATGTCTTTATAAACCTTGTTTTGTGCACAGGGGCATTGTCATGCTGGAACATGTTTGGGCCCCTCAGTTCCAGTGAAGGGAAATCTTGACATTCTAGACAATTGTGTGCTTACAACTTTGTGTCAGCAGTTTGGGGAAGAACCGCATATGGATGTGATGGTCAGGTGTCCACAAACGTTTGGCATTAATTAAGCAATACTGCACGAGCTTAAGAGCGTGGTTATACTTCATATCAACACAGCTGTGATTTGACCATAGCTAAGCACAGCCATTCTGATGTTCGCTGCGAGCGCGATATTGCTTTTATACAACAGTTCTATAAAAAATAAATATCGAGTGACATTTCAGACACAATATATCCAGATGTTCTGTTTATTTTGCTCCGCTAGTGGAAATAGATCCCAAAGAAGCCCAAATTGGTTCCCCTCCTTCTTCCTTTTCATCTTCATTTGACGAGTGTTCATATTTTAAGTCAAAAGTTATATTCCTGAAAAGTATCGTTTGCCATGTCCGTTGATGATATTGCTAACACTATATAGTAGCAACCGTTTCAAACTGAATGGAAGTGGAAATTTACATGGTGAAAAGCAGAGTGATACACACATTGAAACGTACCAGTACGGTTATACTAAATAAAAGCGCTCTTGAAACGCTTCTTGACCAATCGAATTAGTGGAATGGAGCTAACTGTTCTATTTGACTGGACATGTGAATTGAATACGTTTAATCCAAACCTTGATAATAAAAAAACAACACAAAAAAAAAAAAAACAAGGTCTACAATACATAGGCCATAAATAATGTTGACCTGAACTTAATGTGTTCTGTTGGGGGAAAGTTCAGGAATAGAACTCTACTGCACCAGTAATTAGCCACAACATTACACTACACATTTAAATAACGAGCTTAAAATGTAAATATTACAGGGGAAACAGTGTATTCTGGGGGTCTGTAGAATTTCTTCCATCACTTAAATGGTTTTCTGGCTGCAAAAATGTGTCAGAATCCCTGGTTTAGGGACGCAGGAAGCGGTTGTACATTGGAGTACTGGAGTTATAAGCAACACACAAGTGTGGTGTTTATATGTTACTATTATTATTGTTATTACTAATATTTCAGCACTTGTAGCTGGAGGTCAAGGAAATTGGTGTGGGCGGATCGATCCTGAAGTATCGATAATTTCAATACTGATGTTGTAGGCTATCCAAAGGATCGATCCTCACATAAAAATATCAATACTAAGGTGTTTTCTTTTATTTCTATAAAAAAATGTATATTAATATTTAATATTTACTTATTTAAGACGTTTTTTTTTGTTGTTGTTTTGCTTAAAAGTGCTTAAAATCTGTCCTGGGTTTTAACATAGCTACATATGACTAATTACAGGCGCATCGAGAGTACAAATCACAAAATCTTTTCGTGGTCATGAAAATGTATTCATATTTAGCATATTAATGATGCATTCACTTCATAAATCATGACACACTGTGCTCCCCAAAGGAAAGTACATGTAAGTTCAAGTACATGCTTGTAAAAGGAAAAAGTATTGGTATCAGCGATACTGGCCCTGTATTTACTTGGTATCGGATCGATAGCAAACTTTGCAGTATCGCCCACCCCTACAAGAGGCAGCTCTCAGCACCCCCACTTCCCTTGTCCTTGCCCCTGGTTCACACACACACACACACACACACAAGAGGTTGTTTGGTGTCGCACACGCACACCGTCACTGAAGGCGCGCGCTTGGTTGAGCGGTACACGCGCAGATAAGTTACCGGCACCGGGCATGGCAAACGGCTGGGGTCAGTGTGTCTGTTCGCTTTTCAACTACAAGACGGAGAAATTCTTCATCGCGTCAAACAAGAAAATCGGAGTGTTATTCAGACTCTTTCAGCTCGCAGTGATCGGATACTTAATCGGGTAGGTACACATGAGAGAAGTCGGAGTTGTTGTAAAGGTTATTGCGCTTAATAACTCTTATTCGGTTGTAGAAGATCTGAGGCATAACAGGAGAGAAGCACACTCTGGTGTCATGTGTGCCTGTGCTGAGGGCTGGAAAAAGTACCACGACACCATGCTGAGATCAGAGACGCTATTTGTAGGCGCTCAGTGCAAGGCTCTGAGCAGAGCCATTTGTCTGAGGTCGCCTCATAAAAAAATAATCAAAATAAATAAATAAACAAGTGTAGTGAGTGGTCTAGTAGCCTATATCAGGAGTTCACAAACTTTGTGTAGCCAGGGACAGGAGTGAACAAAGTCCTGAGAAACGATAGGCCACTTAAACAGATTGAAATAGATTGTCAAACTCTTCTTTGATTAAAAGTGAAAATAACGTGCTAAAAGGATGTACTGTAGGCTAAGTGAAAGTAAGACACGTGTCTGCTTTTAAATGTACTTAAATGTAAGTTTTAAGATGTAAACGTATTCTGACGAGACGTCATGTTTTAATGCGAAAGGTCTAAAATTATTAGAGGTTTTTGTTTTCAAAGGAGCAACTTCATTTTGCCTCCAGTCAGTAGATGGATGAAAGAAGAGATGATCTTAAAGATTTTTGTAAACAGTACTTTGAAGGTCTAAATAAATAAGTAAATAAATAACAACAATTTGAATAAGTTTTTTTTCTTCTTCTTGGAAATGTAGCTAAAAGTATCCAACATTATTTAAATTTGTACAAAAATAAAATGGTCTATTATTTAGCACCATAGAGGTTTCTCTTCCTGAATTTTCACTGACAGACCACCTTAAGTCCAAATAGACATGATTTATATCTTATTTTTGAGTTAGTGAGGTTTGGATTCAGTTTAAGGCACCAGTCAAATACACACAAAGCCGATTTACAGAAATCCGGATATAACATTTTTATTCAAATTTATCCCGCAGAGATAAACTACTTGTACTACACTCTACACTGTGCCACTCCTTGTCACTGGGCTTTAGTATGTAAGGTGCATACACTGTAAAAGAAAAAAAAAAGAAAAGAAAAGTTGACTTAACTTAAAATTTGAGTGTACTCAACTTTCAACCAAAGTAGTTCACTTAACTCAATTTTTAACCTGGAGTTGAGTAAACTCAAAAAAGCTGTGCAGCAAGTTGCCTTGAAATGTTAAGTCAACTTAACAATTTAACTTTTTACAGTGTATAGTGTACTTTAATAGCTTTACTCTAAAGGGTAATTATGGTTCAGTTAGATAACTTAAATCTTTTTAAAAGGTATATTTAGGTGGAAGGTACACATTAAAGGTAAAAACAACAACAACAAAAAAAACCCCCAACAACTCAGTGACAAAGAAATGTACCTTTTTTAAAGAGTGTAGGCTAATAACTTTTTTTTTAAACTCAGTAATAAATATCAAAACTTGTGTTGTGATCACTGTAAGTAAATTAGAAAATCGTGGACCGATGAATTCCCAAATATGTAAAGCAATAGACTGCGACATTCATCTGAAATACATTCAATTACTTTTCATTCATTGTTCTCATTTGTATTTAATTTAATTTCTCAGTTATTTGGTTTAGGTTTGTCTGCTTCAAATACTACATCATATATTTTGTATTAAAAAGGATGCAGTTTTAAAATGAAAAAAAATATTACTACTACTATTACTACTGACAGTGTTGGTTAAATCACAAGGAGACAGACATATTTGTGTCTATAGAGATATATTATATTATACTGCCTTCATGGGGGGGGAGGCTTGGCGGTTAAGGCTCTGGGTTACTGATCGGAAGGTTGGGGGCTCAAGCCCCAGCACTGCCAAGCTGCCACTGTTGGACCCTTGAGCAAGGCCCTTAACCCTCTCTGCTCCAGGGGCGCTGTATCATGGCTGACCCTGCGCTCTGGCCCCAGCTTCCTGACAGGCTGGGGTATGCGAAGAAAACAATTTCACTGTGCTCTACTGTATATGTGACCAATAAAGACTCATTATCATTATCTGACTCCACAGTAAACATTTAGCTGTTTTTTAGGTTACTTTTCAAACTGTATCTCTCAAATACATATCCACTCACTGACCAATCTATTAGAAACCTCTGTACTTCTGTTCATTCGTGCAAATATGTAATCAGCTTATCATAAGGCAGCAGCTCAGTGCATAAATGCATGTAGGCTTGGGTCCGTTAATATTAAGATCAAACATTAGATTGGGGGAAAAAGTGATCTCAGTGACTTTGACCATGACATGGCTGGTTTGAGTATTTCAGAAACTGCTGCTCTCCTGGGATTTTCACAGATAACTGTCTCTAGACTTTACACTAGAGAATGTTGTGCAGAAAAAAAATACCCAGTAAGCAGTAGTTCTGCGTGTGGACACACCTTGATCATGAGAGAGATCAAAGGAGAATGGACAAACTTGTTCAAATGGACAGGAAGGTTATCGTAACTCAAAAATCACTCTTTACAACAGTTCTGAACAAAAAAGTATCTCTGAATGCACAGTGTTAACCAGTTTAGAATGGTGTTCCTAATACTTTGGTCATCAAGTGTGTAATTTTCTGATATGCACCATCTTATTTCTTACATACTCTAGTTTTTGTTCTCATATTTCACAAACCATCAGAGGTAGTTTTTGCCCTAGTTTTAAAAGAGTAAAGCTAGCATACATATGGTTTTATTAGACTAGAACTGTTGCCATCAGAAGGTTAACTGTTGCTTACCAAGCTGCAAGCTGCATTTATTAAATTGATAGCATCAGCATGTTGGTAAAAAAAAGTAAATGAAAAATTGTACTACTTTAGTCTTGTATAACTATACTGCTATTGCAATGCTATAACATTTTATACATAAATATCTACTTATCATTCAAATAGTTTTATAACCATTAAAAGATGTTATCTTAATAGCAATGGTGAAATATGAAGCTGGTCCAAAAATCTCTTGTATGCAACCAACCACATATTGTAACCACAAACTGTAAGGCTTGGCAATGTCATGCCTGAGATATGGTTTCCTTAGAGTTGAGTTGTAATGATATGCAGGTTCACTCATTTTATATCTGTGGATTTTCTGCAGCTATGTTAAAGAAGCATTACTATAAACAGTACATCTCTGAGTGTCTCATTCCTGAAATGCTTTATCTGCAACACTTATTTTTGTAGATGGGTCTTCATATGGAAGAAAGGCTACCAAGAGAGAGAAGAGGCATTCGAGAGCTCAGTGTTCACAAAGCTTAAAGGTTTTGCTCTCATTAACACCACAGAGCATGGGCTCCATGTGTGGGGCGCTGAAGATTATGTCATTCCTTCTCAGGTAGGCGCGCTGCTCGAGTTGAATGATGGGAGCAATGAAAAACTTTTTAGATTTGAATGAAATTAAAAGCACACAATCACCATTCCTAGGCAAAAGCAATTTTAAAGAAATGTCACAGGACAGCTGTGGATGAAATCATTTTCTGATCCTTATATCCAGTATAGTGCAGTTGATTCATAACAACGGCTTCAATTTGCCACCACAAATGAACTGTCATTTATTCATGTGGATATAATGTAGTGCGCATTAATGAAATCAGTCACAGGTGTGAGCTTTAGTTTAGGATCTTCTCAATGAGAGACAAGAACGTTACAACGTTCATTAAAACAGAAAGTAAACAAAAATGTTACCTTTTGCCACATCCTTTTCCTGTTTATTGTTCTTATACCGAAACCATTCATTTGAAAAAGGTAGGGCATATTCCTTTCAGAAAGGTCCTTAGGCATGAAATGCAAAATGAAATACAAATGAAAAAACAACAGACAACGTGCACACAAGTACACAGGAAGTTCAGAAGCATCTAATTCATCTCTAAATCATCTAAACCATCGTCTAAATCAATTATGCTTCAAGGGTCAAAGATCTATTATATTTACACATCCACCCAACCAATAGGAAATATGTTGCAATTTCTAACTGACTAACTTTCTTACCATACTATTTTAAAAACACTTAAATGTAACATTAAAATGTTAAAATATTATTAAGATAATAGTATTATTATTATTATTATTATTATTTCCAAGTTTTCTTTTTAGTCCATTTTTTATTTATAGGATTGATAGTTTCTTATGTATATCCTAAATACATGTCTCTGAAATTATACATTACATCTATATTTAAAAAGCATTGTTTGTTAATTTTTATTTAATTTTTATCAAGGGGGATAATGTCTTCTTTATTGTAACCAATTACATTGAGACTCCAAACCAAAGGCTGGGCTTGTGCGCTGAGGTAAGAATCCATTTGGATGTACTTTACTAGTAAAATGCATCTTAAACACCACAGACACATGCTTAGTAGAGAATAACTTGTGTACTTGAAAAGAAGGGATCGCTTTCCTTAGGTGAATATTATGACTGAAAATGAAAAATCACCACCATTGTAGGATAGTTGTTGTTTTTTTAAACTGTTTGGTGCCATTCTAACTTCTTTTTCTTCTTCTTCTTCTTTTTTTTTTTTAAATATCTGGTTCATTGTACACGGTGAGCTCTGTAGTAATTTGCATGTTCATTTGAATGCATTCAGATTTCAAAGGTCCCTGATGGTGTCTGCTCTCATGATGATGACTGCACAGATGGAGTTCCTGTTCTTGCAGGTCATGGTAAGAGGAATGATTATACTTACTAAACATGCCTATATAGTTCAGTTTATCGTGGGATTCATGGTTAAGAAAAGTTGTTTGTAATAACAAAGGTCCTAAGATTTAATTGATTTATTGTGCCAGCTTCAGCTCATTTATAGATTTATAGCTTGGCATAGTATGTAAAGAAACTGAGTCTGAGTATCATAAAGCACCTGAACTTTAGCTTCAAGAAATAAAACAACCCAGAATGTAAAGACGTCTAACAATCCAGACCAGAGAGAGCGAAATCCAAAATCCATGCATACAAACTGAATTCACAAACCATATCAGTGTTATTAATGACACCGTTTTCAAAGTTTTCAATGCATCAAAGACAAATTCAAAAGAGCAAACAGTAGATCAGGAACATGTTCAAACCCAGCATAGAAGGCTCAGAAGTTAAATGTAATGTTTGGCAAGACTTCACAATGAACATACATATTCATCCACTCATTCAAACCTAGGGGCAGTTTTTAGCATAGCTAGTCCATCTACTGGAGAACTCAGAGGAAACTCATGTGGAGAACTTGTGAAAATAAACAAAGACAGGAACCTGAGTTCATGGTTGAATCAGGAACCTTGGAGCTGTGAGGCAGCACCACTACCCACTTCACCACTGTATGTAGATTATTGTACACTGTGTACATACTTTGTAAATTCACTGGCAGCAAAGTTGCCAGGTAGTTACTGTAATTAATATTTACAGCATTCTCATATGCAATAACTTAACTATAACTAAAATCAACAATCAAGTTAAGCAATAAGAAACTGCTAAAATGAAAGATTACACAATGAGACAAAATTAACTATGAGAACAACAGTGAGGGAATCAGTGGTTCACAGTCCTGAATACAACAGAAAAACATATATGGGTTAGCTATTTAGTTTGTCAAGCTATGTAGCAAACATTAGCTACATAACATAAACATAAAAACAAAAACTGGAATGACAAATTAATGAAAAATGTTACAAGATTAAAAAAAATATTCCAGACAAGGTTTCTTTGCTGCTTACAGTATCTATACAGTAAAGCGACTGCCTCTCAGAAATGAGTGCAAAATCAAGGAAAGTTCAGGAGCTTGCAATTTTTCAAAATTACTACAGATTTGGGCCAAGACACGTTACGTGACGTCATCACAACACACATTCAGCCAAAGTTCCCTTCGATTCATGTGCGTCAAACATGAGTACAGCTAAAATGACTCATTTACCAACAAACATTACTGTGAAAGACAATTTGCATCGGAAATTTTGAAAAAAGCCACAGGAAAATCAAGCGTTTTTGGTCACAACGATCAAAAAGAAACTCCACTTAATACTGTATGTACCGGTGCTTTGAGAAGTGTAAATGTTAATTACATTTCAAGTATTCTGTTTTGAATACAGTATTTTAATGTAGAACTTACAGAAAACCTTGAAATTTATGTTTCATTTGCCTGCTGTCTTGGTTTAGGGTTGAAGACTGGACGCTGTATGAATGAGACAGGCACGTGCCAAATTTATGGCTGGTGTCCAGTTGAGTGCAGTCAAACACCAAAGTAAGAAAAACAGCACTTTACACTATCATATCATTTGCACTTGGAATTTATCCTGCTACAGCATGATTAAAGAAAGAAATGAGTCATGGTTATGGTGTGATATTTAGGGTGCCATTGCTGGGAAAAGCAGAAAACTTCAGCGTCTACATCAGGAACTTCATTAGGTTTCCGAGGTTTGACTTCTCCAAGTAAGTTGGGTGTATTTTGCATTTAAAAGCCACACTACATGAAGCAATTTAGTTTCAGTACCCTTTGCTCCCCCTAAACACACACACACACACAAGGCATGTTCACACCTACCTACATAACATACATCCACACATATTTCCATGTACAGGAACATGTGTATGACAACATTTTCAGCATGTGTGTGTACATCATGTACATCAAGGGGTTTCATGAAAGGGGGAATATGCTGATACATCAAAACACAGTGCTATATTCAGACCGAAATTATCTTGCACATAAAACCTCTATTTATACATACACAGACTTTTGTGGGATCACTGAAAATGGATGCATGTTTAGACATGACATTAGCAAGAATCATTTAGCCGATTCAGGTGAACCAGGTTTAATCATTTACAAATATTATTAGATACCGGTGACCTGCAGTACACTTACCTGCTTCATTCAGTCAGATATTTCATGTATTTAATGAGGCAGTTTAGTAGTATTACTACTATTATTTTTACATCTTAGGTTTTGGAGAATACTTTAAAAAATTTATTCATTAATTAATTTTACATTTGTACATTTCTATATTCTTACATATTCAACTTGCATATTACATACCAAGTTTAACCTGTAGGTACTACTTCATTACCTGTTCAATTCTGAGTAATTATCGCACTGTGGCAGGATATACCGCTGTACAAACCTGCCAATTTTCACAAATGTTAAAATTCAATATAGAGAGTATGTACCTATAAATACTTACCATAAGTACCTATAAATGTGTAAGAAAATACTAGGTGTTTGCAGTACTGCAAAATAAAAAGTGCTTCCTATTTATTCCTGCTGAGGTACCATCCATAATACTCACACACACACATACATGCGTACTAACACATACTAACATTATTATCCAAACTTCTTTACAGTATATGCTAATGTTTAAATATATTTATGTATAAAATTGTGTGTGCTATGGTTTGTACCCATAGGAATATGCTATGAAAATTATAATCATTTGAAATTTAATAATTGTAACACAACCGTAAATATTTATGTGTAGGAATTAATTTATATAAATGCTAACCAGATTCCTTATAAAAGTGAGCATGCACTTCAAAAGTGAACGTGTGCTATTTTATCATTTTTCTTTTAGAAAGCAGAATTTATTATTTATTTTGTATGGACACAAGATTTTAATATTTTGTTATGCACTGTTTATAAATGAGACCAGTGTTCTGGTCTCATGTAAAAGTTATCCTTGCTGTTTTTCTCTTCTTCCTATTTTTGCTGTTTTTCTTTCTTTCATTCTTTCTTTCTTTCTTTCTTTTTTTTAAAGATCCAATGTTCTCCCCTCCAGCAACCACACATATCTGAAGTCTTGCTACTATGACAAAGTCCACCATCCATATTGCCCCATCTTCCGAATGGGAGATCTGGTCAACTGGACTGGTCACAGCTTCCAAGAAATGGCTGTCAAGGCGAGTGTCATTATGTCATTATGTAGTCTTAATGTATTTATAATGTCTCAGAGCCCAGTAGTGATTAGGGTTGATGTTCTGAATTTGAGTGTGAAGGATTCGAGAAGCTTTGAGGAAGGATATGATTAGAGAAGAACTGATTTCATTATGAGCTTTTTTTGCGCATTCGTTACTTAGCATGTAACGAATGTGTTATGGCCACAGAGGAACTTTTGAGCAGCTGTTATGTGAATAAAAGACTTGGGGTGTGTACTGTCATAGGAAAATAATCATCAGTGGGTGGTGTGGTGCAGCTTGACATGAAGTGGAGTTACTGTGAAGGTACCACGTGAAAACAGATTGTTTTCCTACAGAAGCACATCCTGAAGTGTTTTTATTCCTCTTATACCACAGAAATTTGGCAACAACAACAAGTCTTTTATTTATTAACAAACATCATGTTGTGCTTTATAACCGTTTAGAATTTAATGCTTTGGAAAGTCAGTTAGTTTGTCTTATCTTTTACATTATAACAGCTATAAACGTTCCCTCACCAGCCTCTTTTTCTTTCTTTCTCTATTGCAATTAATAAGACAAAGAACATAGCTCATGTTAAAGAGAAACAATAATACCGTATATATCTTTAATATCTATATACCGTGTTGATATTTCTGTAAAGCTGCTTTGAGACAATGTCTATTGTAAAAAGAGCTATACAAATAAAAATTGAATTGAATTGAAATTGAACAATAAAGGGCAACGTGCGGACACTGGAGACTCCTTCCAAAAATGTTAAATGAAAGGTTAAATCTCCATACAGGAAGCTTCACCGTATCAACGGCTATACCTTTTATATACACACACATATATATATATATATATATATATATATATATTTATTTATTATTAGGCTTATTAGGCTCTGTATTATTAGCCAGCACTACAATCCGAGCTGCTGTTTTAGAAAAATCAATCAACATCTTCTGACGAATCAGAATCGATTTGAGAATTAAACAGTGCTGTGGTATAATAAACTTGCACAATACAGACATTTAGGTGGCTCAAGGTCTGGACATCGGTTTGCTAGAATTTGTGTTAGGCATGTCCTAATTATATTTACTGTACATGTATGGCAAAGAAGAAGTAACTATACACACAGAACCAAGCCTTACACACTGATGTTTATAGAACTACTGAAATAAATTGAAAATCTATCTATCTATCTGTCTGTCTGTCTGTCTGTCTGTCTGTCTATCTGTCTGTCTGTCTATCTGTCTGTCTGTCTGTCTGTCTGTCTGTTTATCTATCTATCTATCTATCTATCTATCTATCTATCTATCTATCTGTCTGTCTGTCTATCTATCTATCTATCTGTCT
>JANDJT010000167.1:12762750-12785195 GCA_024331685.1 Stegophilus panzeri | reverse complement strand
AAAACAGGCAGGTTGTTGTACATATTTCCAGTGATATATTAACTTCATATAATAACACAATGAATTTGAAATGAAGTAATCAAGATATGATTGAAGTGTAGAAGAAAAAATGGAGGGACTTTGTAATAAATGGCTGTAATTCCTGAAAGGTTAATGCAATATTTTTATTAAACCCCTTAAATTAAAGCTGAAAGTCTGCATTTCAATCACATCTTAATTGCTTCGTTTCAAATCCAATTTTGGTGGTGTATTTTTGGTGTAAATTACTGTCCAAATACTTATGGGCCTGTCTGTATTTTTAAACAATCTGTATGTTTTGTGGTGCTGCAGTTTATTACAGGCTGGGTTGTTTATAATCTGTGCTGGGCTGTATGTCTTCGGGAGGCAGGAGTATCTTGCCTTTCTGGTGCTGAGTGTGGCTATGTGCTGGGTTAATCTGCTCTACTTCTCCAGAGGAACTCAACACATGGGCATCTACAACATCATGATTCAGAGGGTGACTGACATTTTGCTTTACTGAAGTTAACACTCCTACAGTAAAACCTTTGACTGCCATGCCCTGATAGGAAATCCTGGCCCACACTTCATTGCACCAATTCATCAGGTCCACACACCACTGTGAAATGATGTGAGGAACTCATCAAAATCTAACTTTTAAAACTTAATGAAAAATTTAATGAAACCATTTCTTAGAGAAGAGTTTACAGCAGAGTCACTTTTATCCCACAACGGAAACGCCACATAAGCATTGGTTGGCACAGATTCAAAATGCCATTAAAACGTTAAATGTGGCTAATTATAGTCTAGATTTCAAAATGAGCAACCTATCAGAAAACTGTTAAAACATTTTACAGCAGAACAAGACATGGCTTTGCTACACAACTGTCAAAAGCTTCAGGTGCATGTGGGAAAGTGCATGCAGATTTATGAGGCTCGACTGTCCAAAATTGTCATCAACAAGACCTTTTTATTTATCACCAAATAACTCCCCTAAAATATTGGATAAGTTATCAAGGACAGCTGAACTTGACATTGAAAAACAACAGAACACTATACCCAAAAATAATTTGCGGAGATGTAACTTAAAACTTCAAAAGTTTGCTTCAACTGTCCTATTGATTGAAATGGGAGTAGGCAGGGTTAAAAATTGTACTGTAGGCAGCCATTAGAGGGCCTCAGGGACATTTTGGCTTCACTTTTTACACCCTGTTATAATGTCCACCCATATATACAGTCATTGGGTAAAAACACTGAACTAACTGTTCCTTTCTTTTGGCTCTTCGTCACTGGTTAATTCTTCACTGTGAATTCTGGTATGGTTCATGTGACACTGCCCCCTAGACACACTCACATTACGTGCAAGACTTCACCCTGTGTGAGCGTCTACAAAATGTGTTGACATGCTCGTAGATACGTGCTCATAGAAGTATAAATCAACCCAAATGTCATTGTTTTATGATCTGAAAAAATATACACTGCCTCCAAGTGATGCATATCTGCTACTACAAGGTGTTTCCATCTTACATTATCGAGGTTATGTTATGAGGTTAGGCCTATATATTCTGACTCCTCTCATTCTGTTTACTAGATATTCCTTGGCGACATCTTGCGCTTCCTGTTTGTCTACATTGTCTTCCTCATTGGATTTTCAGCAGGTACCATTTACTAAACCATCAGTCTCTGCTCCACAAATGGTCATTCCAGTCACTAAAGCATTTGCTTTTTTTTGTGCTCCCTAAACAGCTGTGGTGACTCTACTCCACAATCCTAAGAACAAAACGTCTGTGGACACAGACAGTGAAAATGTGACAGAAAGCTGCAACAAACCCACCTTTAAAAGTATCTCATTCACCACATTGGAACTGTTTAAGTTCACTATAGGCATGGGCGACCTGGAGTTCACGGAGAAGTACAAGTATAAACACGCATTTTATGTGCTGCTCTTATCCTACCTTGTGCTCACGTATATTCTGCTGCTGAACATGTTGATCGCTCTGATGAGCAAGACTGTTGAAGACATGTCTGAGAAGAGCACCAGCATCTGGAAACTACAGGTATACATACAGTGCCCTATGCCTCTTTTTGCATACATGTATGTGCAACTTCATATTTGTATTTATATTTGAGTATATGTATGTGTATATACACTACCATTCAAAAGTTTGGAGACACTCATCTGAAATGTTTCTCATAAAAAACCTTTTGATCTGAAGGTGTGTGATTAAATGTGTGAAATCGGTGTTGTAGACAAAAATATTAAACGTATTCATTTCTTTCATTAGAAAACAAACATTTTATTTACAAAAAAAGCATCTCAGGGGGATTCCTCAAGAAATTGGTTGAGAAAATGCCAAGAATACCTTTTTGAAAATTGTAGGCAAAAAGAGGGTCTACTTTGAAGATGCTAAAATATTAAATTATTTTGATTTACTTTGGAAACATAAATAGAAATATGAGTGTGTATGTATACATTTTATATATATAAATACATACTCAGCAAAAAAAGAAATGTCCTCTCACACTCAACTGTTTTTATTTCCAGCTAATTTCTTAACATGTGTAAATATTTGTATTACCATAAAAATATTCAGCAAATGAGACATAAACTGAACAAGTTTCACACACATTTGATGAACAGAAATGGAATAATGAGTCCATCAACAAAGGGGGGGGGGGGGGGGGGGTAGCTGCTTTAAGTACTACAGTGCATCTCATCCTTATGGACTGCACCAGATGTGTCAGTTCTTGCCATGAGATGTTACTCCACTCTTCCACCAAGGCATTTGCGATTCTCAATCACATCTGGGGGACACACACGGTTAATTCCATGTAATTTTCCATTGCAAGGATGATCAGCTGTCCTTCCTGTCTCGATGTAGCACTGTCTTAGGCGTCTTACATTACAGACATTGCAGTTTATTGCTCTGGACTCATCTGGAGTCCTCATGCCTCCCTGCAGCAGGCCTATGGCATGTACATGCAGGTGAGTAGGAACCCTAAGCATTTTTCTTCTGGTGTTTTGAGTCAGTAGAAAGGTCTCTTTAGTGTCCTAAATTACTATAACTGTGACCTTAATTGCCTAGCGCCTGTAAACTGTTCGTGTACCAAGATCTGTAATACTTACTTTGATCTCCTGAAAGAGAAACATTTCTTTTTTTGCTGAGTATATATATATATATATATATATATATATATATATATATATATACACACACACACTTATTCTATATATTTTTTAAATAATGATTTTATTAATTTTGTGCAATTTCAAAAAAAAAATTTTTTCATAATTTTTATTAACACTGCCAAGCTTGATGGAGATTACTTATAGAATGATGGTTGGGTGTTTATCATTTATTAGCTACATAGTTAACATAAATTCGAATTTGGTTCCATTTGCAACTTATATGGCAATCATTCTGAGCATTTAGACCTTGGTGACAATGCATCATGTTTCTGTGTAACAGTAAATGTTCTGGATGTTTGCGTTTTCCCAGCGTGCCATCACCATCCTGGATCTGGAGAGATTTGCATGCTGTCTGAAGAAGAAGTTGCGCTCAGGAGTGCGGAGGAACCTGGGCAAAAGCGAGGAGGACTGGCGCTGGTGTCTCAGGTTAAAGGAAAAATCTTGATAAGCATAGACCGGAAAGTAAACATGAAAGATGGTGTAGCAAAGAGATATTCAAACTGTGGAATTGCAGGGGGTCGTGGATATGAAAAAAACAAACAAACAAAATTAAATGGCTGTTTCAGACATGCCTTTTATACATACAGTAGGAGCTTCACATTTTAACAGCAGAGCACAAAAATATGCCAAAAGAGCAGTATTCTTTTGTCTCTAATAAAAACGGCAGATGAGCCAATCGACATACACTATATAGCCTAAAGTTTGCGGACACCTGACCATCACACCTATATGTAGGCCATGTAGGATGTCTTTGTATGCTATAGCATTACAATTACCCTGTTTGAGGCAAATGTGCTAACCACTAAGCCATCGTTCCCCCCTCAGTCAAAACAATTACTTTTAAATACTTTAGTGTGGACACTTTTTAACTGATTCAAGTATAATTCTGACTAGTGACATCCACTTTTAATTCAGTTAAATTTTCAAGTCAATTTCATTTGTATCACGCTTTTAAAAAATTATCAGCACATTATGAGAATTATTAAGAGAGTCCTGGAATGAGCATGGGACATAAATCTACATGGTCCAGGTGAGATTATTTACTGAAGCTTTTATCTGAGTAAGATTTTTTTTTGGTTTCTGCTTTCCTATGTAAAAGGACAGCACTTGGAGCAGTCACCTAATGACTTTGATTTTACAAGACACCTAAGCACATTATCTCTAACCAATAATACATTTCTGTGGTCAATTGAGTATTGTTTACAAGTCAACAAATTGTTTTTAGATGGTGGGCAGTAATTGGTGCATTTGTCCCTGTGCTTTCTGCAGAGTGGAAGAAGTTAATTGGAAAAATTGGAACCGCAAGCTGGGAATCATCAGTGAGGATCCTGGAGAATGCAAAACAGTAATGCGAACTGAACCTTACAGAGGTATTCAGGCTTCGTTTCTAATTTGTGGTGTAATTACATGTGGTGACACAGTTTCAGTGCCAATTTGTATGTTAACAGATTTAAGTCTTCACCTTTATAGAGATGTAAGTAATAAGTGTTGATGCTTATGATATGTATCACTCTCTCCAGAGGCCAGCTAGTGCGATGTCAGTCGAAAGAGATGCAAGTGGTCTGTAGTCCAGGCAGAAGAAGAGACACAACCCCTGGCCTCCAGCTCAGCACAATGGAAATAAATACATACTTGAGCACTGATCAAGGTTTTTTTTAGACAATTATAAAATAAAGGAGGCTTTGGAAGGCTGTTTTCTTAGAGTATTTAAGTCATATATATATTTGCAACATCTTCCTGCGATCCTGCCTATTTATTTGTTTATTCTGTAGCGGAGAATTTTGTTTTGCATCTCTTCTGTTGCTTTCCAATTATACCCAATTTGTCAGGGTAGGAGGTTAACAATTTCCTCTTCCTGTAGCAACATGGCTTTTATACAAAAAAAAAAAAAAGTTCAACATTATTTCATTATTGTTTTATGTTTGCTATATATTATTATATGTGCTTGTTTGTTAACATGTCAGGAATTGTGTTGTCTAGGCTTCTACTCCAAGGTCAGCACAAAGATAAAGCTGTCTCTTTGGCCATGGCAAACACATTCCTGTACACAATATATGTCCAGTGAGGAGGTTTTCATTAACACATGAATCTTAGCAGGGTGTGCCTTTCCCAAACTGTTGCCAGAAAGTTGGATGCACACAATTGTCTAGAATGTCTTTGTGTGCTGTAGCATTAAGATGTCCCTTCCATGGACCCAAGGGTCAAGCCCAAACCTGTTCCAGCATGACAATGCCCCTGTGCACAAAGCGAGGTCCATAAAAACATGGTTTGACAAAGTTGGAGTGGAAGAACCCGAGTGGACTGTACAGAACCCTGACCCTAACCCCACTGAACACCTTTGGAGTGAACTGGAATGCCGATTAAGTGAACCAGGCCTCCTCATCTGACATCAGTGCCTGACTTCAATAATGATCTTGTGGCTGAATGAGCAAAATCCCCACAGGCATGCGTCAAAATCTAGTGGAAAGCCCTCCCAAAAGAGTGGAGGTTATTATAACAAGGTGACCACATACTTTTGGCCGTATACAGTAGTGTCTTTATGATAATGAAACAATGAAAAATTAACTTAAATAATTTAATATGATGAAGGCCTAAGAAATACCAATACAGCAGTCTAAACATGTACATTAGTAGTTAAACTCCTATAGGATGTCTAAAGTTCTCAAGAACACAAGTTTAAGGGTGACATGTTTTTAAAAAATCTTCCACCAACTGAGCTGCAAGTGATCCTGGGTACTAATAGTAGGCCTGCCTCAGCTGATTCTTGTGATTTGCTTATACTGCTTAAAGATATCAGCAAAATAAGCATGATCTAAACCACTCAGAGCTTTAAATGTCATAAGTAGGACTATGTAACCAGTGCACAACTTAATAAGCAGCTTGTTATAGCTTGTTGAAAAGCTTCCTGAAAAAAGCAGCAGATTAGCCAGCCAGCAAAACATTATAGTAGTCTAATCTAAGTTATATAAACATGCACTAGATTCTCAGCATCATGTAGGTGTTAATGATAATGCTCAGTTCTCGGAAATGAAATAAGGGACTCACATGCTAGCCCAGCACCGAGAGTTCTACCAAGGTTCTTATATGTAGCTTTTGGTTTCATAGAATGAAGCTCTAGAGTGAAATAAATGGGCAGACTAAGTATTCAGGACCAGCACTTCTGTTTCGTCAGAATTTAAATAAAGAGTTAATGAATATCATGGTTTTTATGTCTTTAATTATGTTTTCTATTATGCATAGCTGTGATGCTGTATCAGACCAAACCGATAAGTATAATTGGCTAATGTCAGTGGAGAAGTGAGTCAAAATAATGCTTAAAATTACAACAAAAAGGAGTCTAAAACTGAACCCTTTTCTGTTTGATTTTGTTCTATGCTGTTTTAAACATAGAGAGGACCTTCGGTACCTCTAACATTAACCTAATAACTAGCATTTGATTACAACATAGGTATGGGATTTTTAAAACACATGTATCCCATAATTTGTTAATCATTTTTTTTCCAAATTCATGTCATTTTTTCCAAGTTCATGTAAAACAAAATGTTTTGCGTTACATCAAATTTCCCACTGGTTCCATTGTACTGTTTTCAGTTTTGCATAGACTGTTTCACTTGTGCAATTTCTTTTCCCCAAATCACATGAGAGTGTTGGGTCTGACATTTGTATGTGTGCGTGTGCCGTGTGAATGTGCAGAAATGGGTAGAGCGTCATGCTCTAAGAAAACCACATCTGCAAAACACCAGCAGAGTTTGCTACATATCATGCAACATTGTAACACACACACAGAAAAAATATACCATTTCTGAGCCTAAAATAGAACCTGTTTGATTGGTTAATGACTGAATGACATGACAACATTAAACCTTGAATAAACATGTAAACCTGGACACATTTAGCCTTGCTCTTTTTAAATTTGTATCTCATTTTTAATTGAGCTAGTGATGATATTTGATAAGTGCATGTATCTGCTGTCATTATGTAAAAAACTGGTACCTAATCTTGTTTAATGAGGAAAAGGCCACTCTATTTAGATATATCTTTTTATCAGCACAATGCAAAATTTACCATTTTAAATTCAGTAGCTCAACAGACAACAAATCGCAGGAGTTTTATGTTGAACTGCAAAAAATTAGAAAGGTCACCTAAGAGCAAATCAATCCTAAATGAATCTGGGGATCTCTTTGGGATTCTTTTACATCTGTGATGGACCTGAAAATCACACATGCTCTCTCTCTGTGTGTGTGTCTCTCTCTCTCTGTCTCTCCCTTTCTTTCACGTGCGAGTGATCACTTCCTCTTCTGCTTCATTTTTAGCGAGCCGAAAGGCTGAGTTCCAGAATAGAAGATGTTTCGAAGGTGTTAACACAGTTGGGGATCAAATTAAATTCAATTTCAGCACAGGTTGGATATTTTAGTGAGTGTTTGGTAAGTACCAATTCCTCATCTCACTACTCATCTGCTTTTATGCATTTTTTTCTTCAATAAGCATTATCTGTGATTTTCTCTTTTATAATACAAATGTTTCATTGTCCTCCACATAAATACATCCCCAGCTTTAAATCGAAAGCCTTGAATTGTCCAATTTTAGCTAATGCTCATGGAATATGCAACTGATAAATAATTATGCACATGCCAGTGATATGTTGTTGCTATTGATTTAGTTTTTTTCCACTTACGTTATTTTTTTAAATTATTATTTTCTTCATTATCTTCAAAACAAACACGTCTTTTGATTAACAAACAACTGCCACACCCCAGTGATAGAGAGATCTGCGATACATTTAGAGTTGATCAATAATATGATATGAAAGATAAGTACAGTAATGTGGTTAGCATGTCTGCACCCTGAGCCCATCTCTCAGCTCCCTGCTCTCACGCTAATTTATGTCATTTGGTTTGTTTCCTGGTTTTGATTTGTTCTTTGGAAAGTTTTTCACTAGGAGATAATGCATCTAAATCTTGATATATGAAACAGTTATGGATTCTGGCTAATGCATAAGAGCATCATGTAACAGCAGCATAAAAAAAACATTAATAATTCATAACTCAGCTTGGCCTAGTAGTGCTCACAACAATCTGACCATTATCTGTTGTTTTCACATCTGCAAATGCAAGTGGCTGTTTTTACATGTTTCCTCATGGCAAATGTAGGAAATAATCTGCCAGACACTTTTATTTAAAGCAAGAAACTGAATGCAATTATATAGCAAACATAGTATAATGCAATTATATATAATCCTATTACAGAGCTGGGCAGTTCAGGTTGTTCAAGTCCCCTACAGTGGGCTCACTGAATTATTTGCTGAATATAACAATAATGTAAATCATATGCTATGGCCTTAACGGTCACCATAACGCATCCCAATTGAACACCTCTCGACCGCCATCATGAAAACATCACAACTAAAAGGAATCCCTTACAGAAGAATGGTGTTCATCCCCTCAGTAGTAAGATATTTTATGTTGTTTTTTTTCCATTAATTTTTCATTAATTTGCGCCACTGTTATTTTGTTAATGTAAAATTATTAATATATTTCTTGAATTATCTGTGGGCATTTCTGACAAGAGCATATATATGAGCTAGAACTCACAGTATACATCTACACTATGAGGCCAAACGTTTGTGGACACCTGACTATTACAATCATATGTGCTTGTTGAACATCCCATTACAGATTTATTCCATTATTTGCTGTTATAATAAACTTCACTCTTCTGAAAAGGTGTGGCTGTGGGGATTTGTTCTCATCCAGCCACAAGAGAATTAGTGAGGTCAGGCAGTGATGTTGAGTGAGGAGGGCTGGGGTGTAGTCAGCATTCCAGTTCATTCCAAAGGTGTTCAGTTGGCTTGAGGGAGGGAGTTTGTGCAGGCCACTTGAGTTCTTCCAGACCAACCTTGGCAAGCCATGTCTTCCGGGATCTTGTTTTGTGCACAGGGGTCTTGTCATGCTGGAACAGGTTTGAGCCTCTTAGTTCCAGTGAAGGGAAATTGTAATGCTGCAGCATAAAGTCATTCTAGACAATCATGTGCCTCTAATTTTGTGGCAACAGTTTGGAAAAAGCCTACATATGGGTGTGATGGTCAAGTGTCTATAAACATTTGTCCATATAGTGTATGTTGTTGGGTTAATATCACGGGAACCGTTGCTGTGGTAACAAAATACAAACACGCTTACAATATTAAAAATCCAGACAGTCCTAAAACCACCACTTAGACCTCTCATTTTTTCCAATTTGCTTTCTGCTTTTCCATCTGTATCATAAAATTTGGCTTCCTCTTTATGTCTGGGAAATATATACATCTACATATACATAAGTTACATCTATATTTACAGTTACAGTGGGGGAAATAAGTATTGGACGTGTCAACATTTTTTTCAGTGAATATATTTCCTATGAGGCTATTCACATGAAATTTTCACCAGACATCAGTATTAAGTCAAGAAATCTGGAAATATAAAGAATTCACAACATTAACGTCCATAAATAAAGTTATGTGTAATAAAGTGGAATGACACAGGAAAAAAGTATTGAACATGCTAACTGAATATTTAATCATTAACATTAGGACTGAGTTTTTTTCTTATGTTTGAAATCATTGGGATGTTACAGGATACACCTACATTTAATTTGTAACATTTTGGAATTAGGGGTGCAAACTTTTGCATGCAACCCTATATCTAATCAGTACAGGTACAGTAATATAATCAGAACAGTATACATACTCATATAAAGAATTAATAAGTTTAATTTATCTAGCACTTGGTATAATAAAGCTGAAGAAATGCTGTTCACAGCCCAATGAAACTAATCTACTCCAGTGAATCAGTAAAAACACTGGGGCTTTACTGAGTAGAACAAATAGAAAAAAGTCTTAATAGAAAACTTCAAGAATTTAAGTTAAAAAAAAAAACAAAAACAAAAAAAAAAACAGTCACCAAGGAAGCTTAAAATAACAAATATGTTGCAACAATCTACACTGAGATTATATCACAATATAATAATAATTTTCTTTATAACAGCCAAGGCTTCATTTAAAGCAGAATACATGAAGACACTGTTTCAATTGCTACTATTTCAATTGCTTTAAGATTAATATTGCCATGTGAAATCACTTAAAATATTTATTACTGATAACCTTCAGAAATGGTAAGTGATAATCATGATGACAACCAGCATTACTTAGACTAGTACATGAGGCTAGCTAGCTAGGAGCTGACTAATTAGTTCATGAATTAGCATGAATGAAGGAGAACGGTATCTTGCTAGCTAAGCCTGAAGGAGAAATGTATCATTCTAACTAAGCTACTAATTAAGCTTCTTCCTCCATCTGCTAAAACACACATATTTATACACATATACAGTATTTACTTTAGCACTTATCCAGTCCTCTCTGTTTTGCTTTTTGTTTTGTTTTTTACTACTGCTTGTAGCCCATTCTGTAGACAGACTAAATCATGCTAACTAACAGGCATTTAGAAGTTAGCAAGATAGCACCCTACATAAAAAGCCATGATCAGTTAAGCCTAACAGTATTCGCTAGGGGTCAATAAATGAATACAATCTCTGGTTATACTGTATGTTTCGGATAACATAGCTAACATTTTACTTCATGATAGAAACATTTGAATTTCACATTTGTAAACCAGTTGCTGTTTCTCTGTATTAAAAGCTATATTTATTATTGGTAATACTTATAGCTATGGGTAATACACAAAGTCGCTCGGCCACTGAGAGTACATTGTATGAACACTTCAATATTATAACTTTCAAAAAGTCTCATAAGAAAGAATGGCATACGTTTGTACCCTTTAAAAAAGGTTCCTCAGTGGTCATATAGATGGGTTTAGGGTTTTAGCTTTCTATCTTTCTAAAAAGAACCTCTGCTGTAGGGTTTGAAATAGTAAAATTGCAGCATTTTGAAAGCTAAAATGTCTGACCTTCTATTCAGCAAATAGACATATTTTGGGACATAGTCGGTGGGTTAGATTTGTGTGAACAGTGCTAGTGGCAATGTTATTCAACAAACATATGACCTCAGTTTCAATTTCTTCTTCTTTTTTTTTGTTCCTTTGCTTCCTGCCTCACAGGTTCTATCTTTATTATGGGAAAAAGCTTCCTCTTTCACTCTAAAATGTATTATATTTAAGCAAATTACACTGCCCAACAAGAAGCAAACATCTTATACAATAATATATTCAGAATCAGTAAACTAATTTGGCCTAGAAATGAGATTGGAAATGAATATGACTTAGAATTTATTGTTTGACTCAATAACATTTCTAATATCAACTCATGTGATGAACCTAAATTTTCCCTTCTTTACTCAGAATTGTGACACTAAAGACGACAAGGAAAAGTATGGAACCTTTTTCTTTGGACACAGATGACAGGACGGATGAGGAGAGGACTAAGACCAAAGCAATCAAAAAGGATCGTCAAGCGTATGGAAAGGCCAAAGCACCAATGGATACTGAACTTGCAGAGGATCATGGTGATTTTGCTTGCCAAGTCCGAATCAACCTGAACTTTTCTGAGTGAGTAGAAGTCATGTGTCTATTATGTACCTACAGCATGTGTGGTTAAAGTAGTAATAAGGTATTCCATCACTGGAATACCACGAGTAACATGGTTTGTATGCTGGATTGCTAAGTGGGCCGAGCTAAAAGAGGCATTAGTGTCTCTCACTGACTGACTAATAGACTGACGTGATAATGTACATTTAAGATGTGGTCCAGCGACCACCAATTAACTTAAAAGAGGAACAGGTGAAGGAAACTCATGTTATTTTCACAACTAGTATTCTAACAAATCACACCTTTTGTGCTACAATTATTTGTACCACCTGTGATAGGATTGGATAGTAGTTCTTCTTTACCAGCAGTCAATTATACAACTGAGTAGCCAGACTCAAGGGATGTCCAATAGGAGGGAAGTGAAAGAGATTTGCCAAAATATGGGTGCAGGAAAATGTGGCTGGTGCATTGCAAACTGTACAGTTGTGCTCATAAATTTACATACCCCTTGCAGAATCTGCAAAATGTTAATAATAAGAAAAATAATAAGAGGGATCATAAAAATTGCATTTTGTTTTTTTATTTAGTTCTGCCCTGAATAAGCTACTTCACATAACAGATGTTTACATATAGTCCACAAGTCCTAAGTGTGAAAAGAAGGCTCTCAACACCATACAGTCACCGTTGGATAGGGGTCAAATATGCAGAAAATGCTGGAAAAGCAAAGAAGGTGCAGGACCTGGAGGATTTTTCTGAAGAACAGTGGGTAGTTTAACTGCTCAGGACGAACAAGAGACTCATGAACAACTATCACAAAACATACAAACAGTCGTTGATCATCCAGTTAACAACACACAGTATTAAGAATCAAGCGTATGTAAACTTTTGAGCTGGTTCATTTGTATAAATTCAGTTAGTATTGTGTCTTGTGGACTATATGTAAACATCTGTTATGTGAAATAGCTTATTCAGGGCAGGACTAAATAAATAACTAAATGCAATTTTATGATCCCTCTTTTTTTTTTTATTATTATTTAGATTTAGCAGATTCTGCAATGGCTATATAAATTTATGAGCACAACTGTAACTGTCTATCTACAGTGATATGAATGACTTGTTGAGTTGAGTATCCAATCCAAGTCTTAGCCAATCATAATGCAGAAGGCAGAATTTGTCAGAATATAGGTGGGAAGCCACATTTGCATTTGTTTCTAAGTACATTTGGGTGGAAAACACCATTCCATTTAAATGCAAAGATACTGGTATTGTACAGAGTTGGCCACAGCTAGTCAGATCGATTTGGACAAATAATGAATAATTTTTTTAAACTCCTATGCATAACAAATATCACCTTAACATAAATGTCTTATCATTAACTGATCTACACATTGATGTATAGAACAATTCATTAATTGCACATGCTTAAACAACATCACAGGTTAGGAAACTATTGTATTCATGTTTAGAACTTGAAGGTTTATGGGCTTTGTGGGTATATAGGTTCCTTACCAATTGTTCATATTACTAATAACTGAAATGAAAATAATAATTACTGTATATTTTCCAAAAAATGTATATTTAGATAATCAGATGTGGGTCAACAACACATCCATAACTAAGTGAACATAAAGGGTTCATGTTTGTTCTTTCTGCAGTGAAATACAAGGGATAAAAGCCGAACCAGATCAGCACGAGAGGTTTGACATTAAGAGGCTTTTTGATGCCGTGTCCAGTGGTGACGTCACTAGGCTGGAGAGCCTGGAGGAGTATCTGATTAAAACAAACAAGAAGCTGACAAACTGTGAATGTAAGAACTATGTGTCAAACTACACATATATGTATAGAAAATCAGTGCACTTACTTATAATTAGGATTATAGTAGCAATAGGATTATTGTTCCATGTCCCATGTCCCTCAGATCGGCCCAATGGGAAGACAGCCCTGATGAAGTCTCTGCTAAACCTGAAAAATGGAGATAACAAAGCAGTGGAACACTTGCTGGGTATTGCAGAGAGAATGGGACATCTGGATAAGCTAGTGAACGCAGCATATACAGATCCCTACTATGAAGGTATGAATATTTGAAATTGTTCTGTTAATATCAGTAACATATATTACCAAATTTGCATTTCTACCTACCCTATAGGTACACCATTATTACACAATATGTTGCTCACTCATCTGTGCTGAGAAAGGTCCACCACCTAAATAATATCTAGTCCAGGGTGGTCTTACGGTAGTGTATGTACCCTGAGTGGCCCCTAAGTAAATGTACATCCTTCCTTCTTGCTGCTATAACTGCCTCTGCTCTCTTGGGAATGCTTTCCATTTACTGTTGGAATGGTACTGTGGGGGTTTCTTTCCATTCAATCACAAGAATTCAGATTTGGTCACAAATGTCTCCAATTCACGCCAGAAATGTTTGGTGAGGTCGGGTTCTTCCACTCTGCATTATCAAATGAACCCATCATACTGTAAAAAGAAAGGCCATATTGTGAGGCCATCCCCAATGTACCGTAAAGCTGTATGCTGTTATGAAATCACTAGAACATCATTTGAACCAACCAAAAAACATCTCTAGACCATTATTTCTCCCCAGCACATTTTTGCATTTGACATTACACTCACCAAAATTCAGACTTCCATCAGAATGCCTGTCCATGACTTCACAGTCCAGCTTAACCACAGCTAGTGTTGTTCTGATCTGAGAGAGTAATGCCACCATCCCCATCGAGATAGCAAGACACAACATGCTCTTTTGGTCACGTGACCACAACAGATTTGGCATCATCAGGATTCAAGCTTGCAATCTCCCCATGCTAAGGTCATTGCTTTTCTGTCACTCAAGAGCTTCACATCTTAACATGTGTTGGAAGAAGAAAATGCTAGCTCTGATTTCCCCAGGTGGGTAGCTGTTGTGCGATAGTTACATATGTGCAGTGTTGTTTTTGTGTGATTGGTGCAGGACAGACAGCCCTTCATATAGCCATTGAGAGGAGGAACAAGCGTTATGTTGAGCTGCTCATTCAGAAAGGGGCTAATGTCCATGCAAAGGCTTGTGGGACATTCTTCCAACCACTTGATGAAGCATGTTTCTACTTTGGTAAGTGTTGGATGGACATGATATTTTATTTTATTTATTTATTTTTTTTTTGAGGTACACATCCTTTCTGTTATAGGAATGTTAAGTAAAAGATCATAGGTCATATATAGAACAATGTTTTCTTAACTTAATCAATAATATACAGCATTTGATCTGTTCATTAATAAATTCCAAACCCTTTTCCACCTGTTTCTACTTTGGTAAGTGATGGTGAGGTAAAAAAAAAAAATCCATTGTGTTATAGGAATGTTTACTATAATAGCATAGAATTTTTACTATAAGAATATAGTAGTTGTAGAGATTATTCTAATATTTTAAGGCACTGGATTTTTGATTTCCGTGAGCTATAAGCCATAATTATCAAGATTAAGACAAAAAACTGCTTGAAATATTTCACTTCATGTGTAATGAATCTAGAATATATGAATGTTCCACTTTTTGTATTAAATTACGGAAAAAAACCTAACTTTTCCATGATATTCAAATTTTTTGAGATGCACCTGTGTATATATAAAACCATGTTTTCTTTGTAGATTAATCAATAATATACAACATTTCACATGTTCATTAATAAATAAATAAATAAATAAATAAATAAATAAATTCCAAACTCTTTTCCACAGGGGAACTTCCTCTTTCTCTGGCAGCGTGTACTAATCAGAAAGACATAGTGGACCTGCTGATGGATAAAGCAGACGTGAGGTGTAGGGACACTCTGGGCAACACGGTTCTCCATGCGCTTGTGATGGTTGCTGATAACAGCCCTGAAAATACAGACTTCGTCATTTCCATGTACGACTACATTCTTACCAAAGACGCTGCTAAGAATCCCAAAGAAAAGAAGCTGGAGGACATTGAGAACAATCAGGGACTTACTTCCATCAAGCTAGCTGCGAAGCTAGGAAAGCTTGGGGTAAGAGTGTATCAGTACATGAAAGGTACTATAAATGCTAAATAATGAGTGACCTGATCAAGCTTCCCAGCTTAAAAAAATGGGGTACAATTCACAATGAATGTGGAGTTTATGCAGTTTATTCAGAGATTTTCAAAGCCTTCCTGGTATCCACATTTTTAGCTGTGTTAGAAGCTGGAAAAGAGCATGTGGTCAGGATAGGGGGAATCTAGGCCTGGCTTGAGGAACACTGATTTGTTTTAGTAAAGTCTTGAACAATTCCATATTTATATTGGTGGTTCCTGATTTCAAATGGCTTATTCATTCTATTCAGTCTTGTGATGTTTTCCCCCTACAATTTCATCTACAAAAGAACTGGAAAATATTATCTACTACAGCAGTGTAGCAATTACACATGACTGTTCTTCAGACATTCTTCCCCTTTTTAGGATTTGTAACCTAAGGCAGCAGTTACGCATATGTGTACCAAACTCATTTATGCATTAAATGATAAAGCTTCACTCCAACCTGTCCCACAGTGTTATCACATGTAAAGGTATCTGTGCCTTAACAATTAACTTCAATAGACATTGTCCTAAAGCAGTTTCATATAAAAATTTTAATCCCTAATGAAGAAGCCAGAGACAAAAGTGATAAGGAAAATCTCCTCTTCTGGGTGATACTGGATAGTGTGATGATAGATCATTATAATATACAGCTGTAGCAGAGAAAAGGTGAGCAGTAGGGTATAAAGTGTGTTGAAAGGATGTTCAGTATGAGTATGCTGTGAAATCTTGTGAATAGGCATTATGGAGCATAGGACAATCTTTATGATTACAGCAGCGGTTCTCAGGTATAAATCTACAATATCCATGTGAGATTATCCACTGAAGTAAGAGTGAGACTTGGCTATATGAACTCACCAAAACTGGACAGTTGAAGATTAGGAAAATGTTGCCTGATCTTTTTCAAGTTTCAGTGAGGCCGTGCCCACTGTAGCCTCAGATTCCTATTCTTGGTTGACAGGAGTGGAACCAGATGTGGTCTTCTTCTGTTGTAGCCCATCTGCCTCAAAATTTGGGATGTTGTGTGTTCTGAGATGCTTTTCTGCTCACCCCAGTTGTAAAGAGTGGTTATTTGAGTTACCATAGCCTTTCCTACGTAGCTCAAGCAAGTCTGACCATTCTCCTCTGACATCTCTCATCAACAAGGTGTTTCCCTAGTAGAACTGCTGCTCACTAGATGTTTTTTGGTTTGTTTTCACATATTTCTGTGTAATTTCTAGTGACTGTTGTGTGTGAAAATCTCAGGAAATCAGCAGTTTCTGAAAATTCTTAAACCAGCCTATCTGGCACCAATAATCATGCCATGGTAAACCTCATTGAGATCACATAAAACATACTACATGTTGTTTTTTTTTTTTCTTTTTTCCTCCAGTTGTTTGAACACATTCTGCATCGCGAGTTCCCGCAAGAAGAGTGCAGGCATCTGTCCCGAAAGTTCACGGAGTGGGCGTATGGCCCGGTGTATGCGTCACTATATGACCTGGACTCGGTGGACAGCTACGAGCCAAACTCTGTCCTGGAGATAGTTGTTTATGGCACAGAAATACCTGTAAGAGAAGTATACTCTGCAGTGATAAGCCTTAATAAGCCGATAGACTTAACTTTGCTTTAATGCACACTATGCACTTTTTTGTACATATTCATTATTTATGCATTCGGCTGATAATTGGTTTGTAAATAATGCAGTCTTTATATTCAAGCCAATTACAATTAGACTAAGAAGCATTCTGTACAAACATCCAGGTATCCTGAACAGAGTTGGTAATGCTGTGGTCTCTTGTTCCAGAATCGTCTCGAGATGCTCCAAATTGAGCCACTTAATAAACTGCTGGAAGACAAATGGAACAGATTCGCCCACCGGATATTCCTCCTCAAGTTTATTGTTTATATCATATACCTCTTCATCTTCACAACTGTGTCTTATCACCGTGAAGAAGGAACAGTGAGTCGAGGCCACAGCTAGTCAGATCGATTTGGACAAATAATGAATAATTTTTTTAAACTCCTATGCACAACAAATATCACCTTAACATAAATGTCTTATCATTAACTGATCTACATTTTATTTGTCAATCTAGCCCCCATTTCAAATTACGAAATATACTCTGAAAAACGTTGAGAGAAATATTCCAGACGGCTACTTACTGTTTGTCGGAAAGGTCATCATGGCTATCGGATCACTCTACTTCTTCATCAGTGTGGTGTGTATTATTTACTTGTGTTCAAAAAATATAAACATTAATTAGTCTAACATTAGTCTAACAGTTACTTATGATTTCTTGTAGTTGATGAATATAAAGAGAAAGCGGCCAAGTCTGAAAACACTGCTGGTAGACGGGTATTCTGAGCTGCTTTTGTGAGTGCTGGAACTTTTTAAAAAATATATTTACATACAGTGTATATGATGCATTTTGACTGTAACAAACAGTGAAATTGTAGATTGCAAACATGTTTCTAGTGACAGAGTACACCATATAGTACATGCTAACTTAGATTAACTTTTTTTTTTTTTAACCAATATCTGTCCTCACACACAGAAATAAATACAGTGGACATAAAAAGTCTGCACACCCCTGTTAAAACTGCAGGTATTTGTGATGTAAAAAAAAAAAGAAAAAGAAAAGAATCCAAGACAAATAGTGTCAGGTCTCTTTTCACTTTTAATTTGATATAGCAACCAACTAAATTTTGGAGAAAAAAAAACAAATGGAAATGATTTAGGGAAAAAAAAAACCCCAAAACGTATAATATAATAATACCTGGTTGCACAAGATCTGTGCTCTGACTGGGTCGTTCCAAAACATCGATCTTCTTCATCTGAAGCCATTCCTTTGTTGACGTGGATTTGTGCTTTGGGTTGTTATCCTGCTGGAAGGTCAGAAGATTCCTCCTATCTTGACTAGAACCTCAGTGCCAGCTGAAATGAAGTAGCCCCATAGTACGATGCTGCCACCCTCATGCTTCACTGTGGGTATGGTGTTCTTTGGGTGATAAGTTGTCTAGCTTTTTGTGCCAAAAATATCTTTTAGAATTATGCCCAACAATTCTACCTTGTCTCATCAGAACATAACACATTTTGCCACATGGTTTGGGGGTGACATATTTTATTTTATGAGAAAGGGCTTTTGTCTAATATGGAAGAATATAAGAGCTTGTTGTCACATGCAGAGAGTAATCAGCACTTGCCAGATATTCCTGCAACTCCTTAAATGTTTCCATAGGTCTCTTGACATCCCTCACGTTTGAGGGATGTCATGTTCTTGGTAATGCCACTGTGGTGCCCCATTTTCTCCACTGGTTGATGATGGTCTTTATGGTGTTCCATGGTACATTTAATGTTTTGAAAATTCTTTTGTAAACCTCTCCTGATCGATACCTGTTGACAGTGAGTGTACATGCTTTGTAAGTTCTTTGTGGACCATGGCTTCAGCAGCCAGATGAAACCAAGAAGATGCCAAGAAAATTGTACAGAAACAGCTGATCTTTATTTGGGATTAATCAGAATTGCTTCATTGATGACAGCTATATGATAATTATTGCCCCATTAGAAAAGGGTGTGCACACTTATTCAGCCAGGTTATTGTACGTTTTATTATTTTTTTCATAAAACATTTCTATTTTAATTGTTTTAATTTTGTCGGATTCTACATCACATTAAAGGTGGAAAAAGTACTAACATGATTTATCTTGGCTTAATCACAAAAAATCTGCAATTTTACCAGGGGGTGTAAACTTTTTCTCTCCACTGTACATGCCACATATTATTTTCATGTCTTCTGGTACTGTAGTTTATTTCAGGCTGTATTCTTTATCATCTGTGCGGGGCTGTATTGCGGCGGGAGGAACGAGTATCTTGCCTTCCTGGTGCTCAGTGTGGCTCTGTGCTGGGTTAATCTGCTCTACTTTTCTAGAGGAACCCGACACATGGGCATCTACAGCGTTATGATTCAGAAGGTGACTGATTTTCTTTTCTTTTCGCTAAAACAAACACTTCCTGAGTAACACGTTTGACCGTCGTACACTGTGGCTCTGTCCCCATCTTAAACTATTGAGGACCTCAGGTTAGGCCTACATATCCTGACTCCTTTCAATCTGTTTACTAGATGATCCTTAGTGACATCTTGCGCTTCCTCTTCGTATACGTGGTCTTTCTCTTTGGATTTTCAGCAGGTACCGTTTACTCAGTTGTCATTCTCTGCTCCACAAATGGTCATCCCTGTCACTAAAATGTTTCTTTTCTGTTGCTCTCCAAACAGCTGTCGTGACTCTACTCAAAGATGACCCTGAAGAGGTTAATGCAGCAGCCAAGAATAACAGCACGCATGGACGGTCTTTTTTTACAGACAGTCCGAACCCAACTGAAGGCTGCAACAAACCCACCTTTAAAACCATCGCCTTCACCACTCTGGAGCTGTTTAAGTTCACTATAGGCATGGGCGACCTGGAGTTCACGGAGAAGTACGAGTATAAACACGTATTTTATGTGCTACTTATAACCTACATCGTGCTCACGTACATTCTGCTGCTGAACATGTTGATCGCTCTGATGAGCAAGACTGTGGAGAAGATGTCCAAGGAAAGCACCAGTATCTGGAAACTACAGGTATACATACAGCATCCAGCGGAATTATTGGCACCCTTATGAAATGAAATAAGTTCAAATTATTGTATGAAAATGGATAATATGTGATATTATAAGCTGCTTGTTGGATTTTTTAATTTTTTTTTTTTATATCCACTGTAGAGATCAACAACCATATGTCTCTTTTTGCTTATGTGCAACCTCATATTTATATCTGAAGAAACCTGGAGCCAGAGAACAATTTGATAACAGATTTTTTTCAAGAATGATAAATTGTTCGCCTTAAAAAATCTTTTATGATTGCGTGTGATGTTTACTTTATAAAAATCAATTGTATGAACCGTGCCAAGCTTGACGGACATTACCTCAGGTAGAACGATTAGGGGTGAATCGTTTATTGGCTCTGTAGTTAACTAAAATATGTGAATGTGGTCCCATTATTGGACCAAAATTTGCAACTTATAACAGGGTATTTGTTTAACTTGTCAGTCCTTGGTAATGATGTCACATATTTTATGCCAGTGAACAGTGTAACAGTAAATGTTTGTATTTTCCCAGCGTGCCATCACCATATTGGATCTGGAGAGATACGCATGCTGTCTGAAGAACACGTTGCGCTCAGGAGTAAGGAGGAACCTGGGCAAAAGAGAGGACGACTGGCGCTGGTGTCTCAGGTTAACGGAACAATCTTTGTAGCTATAGAAATGAAATGAAAGGGTGGCATGGTGTGGAATGTCTGGAACAATTTAGAGAATGGGTTATCAGTTCAATGTAATGTTACCTGAAGTAATGGAATTAAATGTAAAGAAAGTATTAGTAATTAGTTAACTAATTAGTATTAGTATTAGTATAAGTAATATTAGTCTCATTTGTTCCTAATGCATTAAAATGACTCAAAAGTAGAATTTAAAGAACTGGATCTCATGGGAAAAAATTATACATATTAAATGAAACAAAAGTGATGTGGTCGGATTTTGTTTAATATCATACCAGTAAGGTTGAATGAAATACCAATATTTAATCTTAATATATATATATATATATATATCCTTAAATCCTAAAACTCTGAAAACAGTAACCCAATTTCAAACAAATTGAGACGTGTAAATTCGTATACATTTACCTACAAAACCATATTAAAATAAATCCTGACTTCTAATTTCATTTAAAAATGGTACTTTTTAACTCAAGAATGGTTTTGATTAGCAACTTCCACTTTTCATTCAATTACATTTCAATTCAACTTCATTTGTACAGCACTTCTAACAATACACATGATCATGAAGCCGCTTTTACCGAAATCCAGATATTGATTTAGACCCCAGAGGCGACGGTGGCAAGGAAATTTTTTTTTTGTGTAGAAGTGTGTAGAAGGATGGCACTTGGAGCAGTCCTCTGATCGCTTTGATTTTACAATACACGCTAAACATAATACAGTCCTCTGGTAAATTGATTATTACCAACCAATTGCTTTTAGATGGTGGGCAGTAATTGGTGCATTTATGTATTTTGCAGAGTGGAAGAAGTCAACTGGAAAAAATGGAACCGCAACCTGGGCATCATCAGCGAGGATCCTGGAGAATGCAACACAGTGATGCAGACTGGACCTCAAAGAGGTAATCATCATAAAAAAAAAAAAATCTATGCTTCAGAATAAATGCCTATTAGTATGTTCACAAATTTAATGCTTAGCCCTTAAGGTGTAAGAAATGCATGCTTTGATACATACGATGTGCATCACTCTCTCCAGAGCCCAGCCGGCATGGGTTCCTACGTGAAATCAGCCGACGGAGGCCCAACACTCGTATAGTCTCGTCACAGCAGGAGACAAAACCCCTGGCATCTAGTCCAGTATAACAGAACTAGGAACTATGAAAATATATTTGAACACTGATCCAAGCTACATTTTGTCTGATGCACATTTCAATTGCTTAGGCAATCATGGAGGCTTTGGAGGACTTTTTTTTTCTTCTGAGAGCACTTAGAGCAGGGGTGTCCAATCTTACCCAGAAATGGCTGGTGTGGGTGCAGGTTTTCATTCCAACCAAGCAGGAGCCACACCTGATTCCACCTGATTAATCAGTTGATATTGGCTTTCAG
>JANDJT010000167.1:12730237-12762650 GCA_024331685.1 Stegophilus panzeri | reverse complement strand
GGTGCAGGTTTTCATTCCAACCAAGCAGGAGCCACACCTGATTCCACCTGATTAATCAGTTGATATTGGCTTTCAGTAGACTCAGGTGTGGCTTCTGCTTGGATGGAATGAAAACCTGCACCCACACCAGCCCTTTCCCGATAAGATTGGACACCCTTGACTTAGAGTATATATACATACATATGAGTACATATATATTTGCACATGGCACGATCTGGTGCAAATAACTTTTTATTAATACATTTCTGACACTGTTTTTTTAGCCACGAATGAAAATAGCCTATAGAGGTCAGTAACTAGCAGCTCACAGACCAAATCCAGTCTATAGCCTCTAAGGCCAACCAGTGAAACAGGAAATCTTTCCCTTTCATAATAGACATTCATTTATTTAAGTTAAAATCTTCACATCAAACTAATTCTTACACTGAATATTTCATTGAGTATTGAGGGGTTTTTTTTTTCTTCAAAATATAACAATATAAAAAAGATTTTTTTAAAAAAAAAAAGAGAAATATTTGCACTCTAATCCAACAGCTTTGGCTATAATAAGGCAGTCAGAAATGGAGGAAGAAATATTAGTATTATATTTATCAAGTATAATATAGATTGAATATAGTAAGCTGCGAGGTAGTACATAGTACAATTCCTCTTTGTGTATGTATACAATTTTCAAGTTGGTTAACTATATAGCTAGCTCCTTTGCTAGTAACCAAACATAGGACAGCTAACAAGTGTACATAAGTAAATACAAGTACATAAGTAATAAGATAGCTGTAACTTAAATCTATATGAACGCTAATTTCCAATGTACACAACGTTTAAAATTTTCTATCGAGGACTTGATTTAAAATCTCAAAATGAAATGCAAATGCACTGATAGTACATTGGTGATTGTAGAATTGGTAACAAGTACATTTTAAGAGCCTCTCAGGCTTATATCAAAATAACATGGCACCTCCTGGCCATTAATTTGAGTGCTCAGGCTTGTTAAAGTGTGGAAAGTGTTACTGCAGCAGTTTTGCTACATCCTTTTAAGCAACATAGGAGCAGAAAACTTTGGAAAATCTGAATTAGTGTTGAACACATGACAGGTAAGTGCTACTGCATGAAATATAAGAGCCGTTCAGGTTACCGTGTGCAAATACAGGCCATGCAACATGGGTTTATTAGTGGAAGGTAGTCAGTGTGAATGGGTGGTCATGTTTCAAATTGACTATTCATAGAATCTGAAATAACTGCTGAGAGCAAAATTGGAGCCACTTCTTTAGTCTAAAGTTTTTGCTGACTTAAAGGTAGGTCACTTTCGTTTTAAATGCACGTTAAAATCAATACATCAGTGTTGATATTGTCTTCAACTGTGTTTTTGAGGATCAGTATGCTATTTAAATAGAACTTACTTGGTAAAAAAAAGAAAAAGAAAAAGGAAAATATGTAATAACAGTAAATGTTATTCTTAGCCACACTATGTACATATCATAACCTACTCAATGATCCATATGGAAATTACACACTGACAACATTTTAGATATGAATACTGTGTTTTTACAACATGTAATTTGTACAGTTGTAATAAAGATCGATATATAAAGAATAGCCTCATTGTACACAGTGAAGTTAATGGAAGACTTGCTTGGTCATGCTGCCCTCTTGTGGTATGGCAGAGCTGCTGCTTGCAATTCATTGTAAAAAGCGAGATGAAGAGACAACATAATGGGTGCTTTTAAAGATATTTGCCTTTGAGCTGTTGTGATACGATACATTTTTTCATCGGTGATATAGGCACATTGTTTTGAACAAAAATAACAATCAGGTAATTAGAAAATCTCAAACATTTCTTGATCAATTTAATCAATAATAAGGAAGCTGGAAAATAACTTACGAGCTGGCAAACATGGTCGACCAGCTTCACCAGCTGTTTTGGCAGCTGGTAGCTGCTTAGATAAAATTCTTTTCAGACCAGTTTCTCTGTAACACGACAGCATGTTGTAACTATTCACTGTAACTTCACACACACGATTGATTACATGCCAAATTTAACACATACTTGCTTTTATTTTGTGCATGATTATAAATGGATAATTTGTATTATACCTGTATTAGAGCATGTTACTAAATGTTCATAATCATCTCTGGCCTGTGGATGTAAATGATGGAACCTCAATTATGAATACTGCCAACAAACCACCACATCATTAACTGAAGTTGGAGTTCGATTTTAATCACTGTAGACTTATTTTTTCCTCTAATAAATATTGATATTCATTATTTGATTTGCTTCATTCATTATTTAAATAGATAAATAAAGAACATTAGTGTATGAGTGTATTGTTGCTGAATTTTATGGTTGTTCATGCTTAACAGAAGTCATAATGTTAACCATGAACCCTATTGTAAAGTGTCACCAGTGTTTTCTGGATGTTCAGGGGATGGATGGGATTCTCAAGGACCCTTAATAAAGTTAGCATTTGAAACATTTTTCAGAGATAGGAAGGAAGAATAGAGAGCGCACCTGCAAACGGCCAAGAAATTAAAGGAACGCACCTGTGCATGCAATTGTGTAATGTCTGACTTATTCTTCTTTCCTGCTGTTATGCTCAGTCTGGTTTTTTGTACGTCTTGCACTTGCTTTTGCATGTGTAATTGACTTTTACACATATTTGAGGGGAAAATGGTCGATATTACTCACACTGAGTGTCACTCGGCTGTCCCGCTGTGCCCTTTTTATGCAATTCCCATTTCCATTCGCTTCAGACGGCTCCAATATGCCCCGACCTGGACTTTTTCAGAGCTGCCCCAGTCTGGGCGATTTCCTGCTGCCATGAGCCTTTGATTTACGGCCCTATTGACTCAGATCGACGCAGTTCATCCATTTGTATGCCAGCTGTCGCGGTGCATGAGGCAGCAAGGCTAAAAGTAGACTGCTTGGGTGGGAGGGCTGTTTCCCCTCCACCCTAGTCATTTGAATTTAGTATGTTTTTCAGATCTCCATTAGAAAATTAAACTGACTATGCCTACGACTCTTAAATAACATGATATTTCTGGGAATATATGGTTCTGGCACCACATTACTGTATACCACAGCACTGTTGAGTTCTCAAATCTGATTGGGCAAAAGGTGTCAATTCATTTTCTATAAACAGCACGACTTATTGATATGGTAAGGAGATGTTTATTTAATGCTTATAGAAGGAGTCTCCAGTGTCAGCACTGTGAAACAGTCAATGTTTTCCTCCACGGGTGGGAAGACTTCAGGACAGAGGACTTTATATGAACCCTTACAAGCTGCATTTTTTTTTTTTTTTTGGTCTTATTTCTTTACAATGGAACATGTCAAGGGGTGGGATATATTAGGCAGCAAGTGAACAGTCAGTTCTCGAAGTTGATGTGTTGAAATCAGGAAAAATAGGCAAACTTAAGGATCAGAGCAACTTTAACAAGGGCTATTGTGATGGTTAGATGACTGTTCAGGACATCTCCAAAAAAACAGGTCTTGTGGGGTGGGGGCATGGAGTGGTTAGTACCAGCTAAAAGTGGTCCAAGGAAAGGTGAACTGACATCAGGATAACGGGTACCCAAATTCCCTAATGGCAGTGGCCTCTTTCAGCAGGATATTGTGGCCGTCCACACTGCAAAAATTGTTGAGGAATGGTTTGAGGAACATGACATATTTCAAGGTGTTCTCTTGACCTACAAATTCACGAGATCTCAATCAGATCGAGCATCTGTGGGATGTACTGGACAAACAAGTCCAATCAACGGAGGCCCCACATCGCAACTTACAGGACTTAAAGGATCTGCTGTTAAAGTTTTGTTGCCAGATCCCGAAGCACACCTCCAGAGGTCTTGTGGAGTCCATGCCTCGACGGGTCAGAGCTGTTTTGGTGGCTCAAGAGGGACCTACACAATATTAGGCAGGTGGTTTTAACGTGACGGCTAATCAGTGTAAGTTTTGTGGATGTTCCACAACTTTAAATACAACTATAGACGAATACAAGAAAAAAAAAAAAAAAAAAAAAAGTATGACGTGATGGACATTCAAAAATTAAAATCTAATCGTTGGCTTCAAGACATGTTGGTATAGGGAAATAATCAACTTTTGTTGTACTGTTTTTAAACACACCCTTTGTAGATTTTTTAAAAGAGAAATTACATTAGGCAGCAATAACTTCTGGATAAGTTCTGCTCCTGAAGTTCACAGCTGTACAGGTGAACAGGTTCATCCAACAAACTTCACTTCGCTAATGAAGTAGTGAAGTAGGAAAAGCCCTTAAGAAGGCAAAATGATGAGAAGTGCTGAAAAAAATATTAGAAAGCAGCCTTTGAGTTTCATAGATGAGCTGTAAAGAAACAGCAGTTACTGATGTGGTTAATACAGTATGTATGAATCATCTCCCTCATTTTACTACCTACACAAAGTAAAATCTCTATGGAATTACTATCTACAGTGTCGGCTTTAGGACAGCTGGACACTTCTGATCATCATCATCATCATCATCATCATCATCTGAGGACTTCCTGTCCAACTCAGAGCAGTGTATTCATAATCCTTGTAAATGTTTTTTTTTTTATGGTGTCCAATAAGAACCCACAGCTGCTTACACACACACACACACACACACACACACACACACACACACACACACACCACCTGAGCTTCATCATACTCATTTCAGACTGTTTTCTCAGTGCAGTGAATTGTGGGATTTCGTGCATCAGTGGCCACAAGTCAGCTCGTATTATATGAAAAAAGAAAAGAAACTGTATTTCAAAGCCACGCGCAGAATTTGGTCAGAAGCAGAATCACATTTCCTGCACAGGTGCTGTCTGGGACGTGGCTTCGGAAAACAAAAGGGTGTGTAGCAACGAGACCACACACAGACCAGACTTCAAACGTGCAATCTACATTGAGAGACCAAAGTGGTTTGGAGTTATTATAAGAAGGAGAAGGCAGATTTCAAAGCATAAATTAGAACTTTATTTTATTATTACAATATTACAAAAAGAGTAGCACAACTCTCCACACACACTCTGTAGTTTTCGCTCATTCACTCAACAGCCACAGAGTGACAGATATGAGAAAGTCTTCTAGACTCTTCATTTCACAGCTATAGCAAAAAAAAAAAAAAAAAAAAAAAAAAAAAAAAAAAAAATTAAATAATGGAAAAAAAAAAAAAACGTTTATAATTATAAATAGTCACAAATTGCAAAACTGAAGCTTTGAAACTTGGAATAAAAAGATTTGTTGTTACAGCCCAGAACTACACATAGCTATAAAACATAATTACAATAAAATATTATTCTTTTTTTCTTTGTTTTTGTTGCAAAGTAATCCTAAGGAATTGCTTTTCTATTCAACAAAAGCTTTAGTTAATAAAAATAAACAAGGAAAAAATTGCTGTTCCTTTATAGTCTTTTTGAAGTTTTCATAATTATCAATATTATAGGTTTCATAATAACCATGCTTGTTTTCAAAGGAAAGTCCAAGGACCAAATACTTAAGGCTTTATAAGGGCTGTTCCAGAGGGAGGCAAGCAGAGAGTGGGTGATGGCGAATCCACCAACCAACCAAGACACACACACACACACACACACCCCTAGCCACCAACACACACCCACCAACAACTCACACTCACCCACCCATCCACTAAAATCATCCCCACACAAACCATCCAACATTCACACAGTCATTACACTTCTTAAAAGTTACAGTAGTATAGCAGATTAGCCAGTGTACAATAAAATAATTAATCTGCTGTTTCACCTTTGACTTAAAGTCCTCCTTGATTTACCCACAAGCAATCTTGCAAGTGATCAATTTGGTCTATTCAAGCACATGTCATTAGAGGATCAGTAGCAACTCCTAAACTGAAGTTATTTCAACAGATACATGAGAAAAATGTAGGATCAAATAATCTCAATTTGGTTTGTAGTTAGTCTCTAAACCATATTAGTAACAATCCACAATACACAATCTTCTCCAGTAGTAAGTTTAGTCCCGCTAACTTTATTACAAACCGTCTAACAAGAGAACAGCCCATCTCTAGGATTCAAGTATGTTTTCATATCTTAAGAAAATGAAGCAGAAGTACAATGGCACCCCTTGAAGCTCAATGTTTTCTTGCAGGTCGTTTTTTTATTTTTCTTCTTTTACTTCAGCCCACATTGGCTTCTTAAGGAAATAAAAACTCCACAATCATGCTGCCTACTTCATTAATCTACACGAGTTAAGACATCAGTTAAGCCACCTGATTTGTCGCAGCACTTTTGACTGTAATTGATACATAAATTATGCTTCGGTCATATTAAGCCCAGCCAGACTGGCTTGATATGCGACTGAGAGAACTTCATTGATATATATGTTATCCTGTCGAAATCATGTCATCAATTACAAACTAGCATCCCATTCACAGATTAATAAATAAATGTAGAGAAGAGGATGAAGCCCTCTAAAAAAAAAAAAAGATCTATATTGTCTTTAACAATTTAGTGAGAAATCTGGAGACCAAACAGACAAAGGCCAGATCCAGAAGAAAAAAAAAAAGGAAAGAAAAAAAACATTATCTTCCTGAACAGTGCATTACTGAGGTTATTCAACTTACAGCTGAACCATAAACCCCTGGCAAGAAAGGGAGTCGGCCATTCATGATGTTTTAAGGACATCATGTGATCTTTCAGACTGTATTTCTATGCCTAGAAGACGTGTCACACAGTGATCTGGGAGAAACAAAGTGAACCCAAGTGAAACCAATAACCAAAAGTAAATGGGCTTAATCCTTTAAAAAATTGATCACTTGCAAGAATGATTAAAAGAAAAAAAAAAGAAAAAAAAATAGTGAAAACACTGCTTTTTTTATAATGTTTTTCAGTTTTCAGTGATCACTTTCTGTTTGCTGTCTGAATTGTTAATGTGAACTGATGCGTTGTAATGCTTTTCCTCCTATTAAGTAATTTTAAGACAGAGTAGATGATTTTGTGTGGCTATCTGAAATGGACAGAGGTGGTGAGCAGAGCCTGTGTCGGAGCTTATCTGTACCCTGGGTGCTGGCCATGGGCCATGGGGGGAGGCCTGGGCATCTTCCCAATCAGGCCCAGATTTTGATCTCGGAAGCAGGGCGTCTGGAAGTCCCCTCCCATGTAATCTGCAGTTTGCATCAGATTAGTCTGCCCCACTGTGGCTCCCCCAGCCACTCCTGCCGGTCGATAATGCGCCGTTGCTCCCGTGGGGGCGCAGTCCACCCCTGGGGTGGGGTTGGTACAACCCGTTCCATTGCCTGTCGGACCGTGGAAGGGTGCAGGCAACTCCTGTGAGCCGGAACTATCGCTGTTGGGTGTTGGGAGAATACTACCCCACACAGGCACCTGGTGGTAGTACTGGCCATTGGCGTAGTGAGCAACAGTGCCAGGTGGCATGGTGCTGTTGACAACTGGAGGCGAAGGCGTTGGCTTATCCATGGGGGGTTTGAGGTTGTAAGTCTGCCCTACACACAGCTCAGGCGGATAGTTCATACCTTTACAAGGGAAGCCTGGGTCCCGAGGAGCGGTTTTGCAAGGGTGCCCGGCCCCGTCTGATACATGCTGCAGGTGGGCGAGCTGATGCTGGTTCCATGACATCATCTGCTGATGCTGTTGGTGGCAAATCGGATGCTGTTGGGGGTTCTGTTGGTGCTGCAGATGCTGCTGCTGCTTCAAATCGTTGTGATACACAGCCATCCTGTTTATGGCACCCATGTTGTGCAGAGGCACTCCAGTGCCTACTGATTTATCTGGTGCTCCAATGGTGCAAGAAGAGTGTCCAAGGCCTGGAGGTACAGCACTGGAATGCCCACTGTGCATGGCCACCCGGGAGCTGGCATTGATGAGCAAGTTGCGGCTGATGGGGCTTGGGTTTGCGATTTGGCCCTCACACATGGATGTGGCCCCGGCACCCTGGGCCCGAGCCTGGCAGAACTGGTTAATCTGGTGCACAATGGTGCTCAGATCAGCTTGGCGGCCCTGGTGCAGGGTGCCAGCCATTGAGAGAGGAATGGTTGAGGTAGAAACAGTCACATTGGGAGGGGCATCGGCATCCGTGAGTTTTCTTGTGCCACCCTGCAGGCCCGGAGGAGGCTGTTGGAGGTGCTGCTGCTGTTGCTGAAGCAAGAGAGCAGGTGGAGGTTGTGGACCTGGGTGACCAAGAGGAGGGGGGTGGGAAAGAGGCTGTGTCCTGCCCATGCCCTGTGGGTGCTGGGGCATTGCTGAGGGTGCATGAAGCCCAAGTCCCTGGTGTTGCTGTTGGAGGGGCTGGAGACTCTGACTGTGTTGTGGGAGGCCTTGCTGATGTTGTGGGGGTCTCTGAAGCGGCTGTGGTGCATGCTGAAGGGTTAAAGTGCTTGGTGCCGGGCCATACCCACTTCCAGGGGCACTCATCGTCACACGTGTACCGGTGAAGTCTTTGATGATGCCCTTGGTGATGGGTGCCTTGACAATGGCCAGGAGGCCGGCCTTGGCTGCAGACTGTGAAGGGGGATAGGGACTGTAGCGTGCACCACCCGCGTCCAAACCGTTGACAGTGCGCCGCACGTGGTTGCGCTGTGGGACCTTGACGCTGTTAGGAAAGATTTTAATTGTCAGCGGGCTGTTGGCCACCTTCTTAGCATAAGCGTCCAGCTCCGCAGGGGTCGGATACTGGGCTGATCTCATCCTCTGTGTAGTGTCCCCTAGAGAGAAGGACATAAAGAAGAGAGAGAAAGAAGAAATGAATGAACAAAGGAACTGACAATTACAGGGAAACAGCATCAAAAAAGGGTGATAAAGGGATGCAGTAACAGGAAAAATAACAGAGTGTGGAAAAAAGGCAGATAAACTATGGATACCCGGATGTAAGGAGAGGTGAGTAGGATCAGGAGTAACCAGAGCAGAGGACACAAGAGAGGAGCAGGACCCAATATTCTCAGGTTACCAGTTTCAGCAGAGCCACAAAAAGGCCTTTGACTTTTAGCTGATAAAGGGACACACAGTACCACTCGTAAACCCCCCAAACACCACAGGGTGCTGTGCTGAGAAAGGTCTAGCCCAACCGAAATCAAATCTGATCAGTGTTGGTCCTGTGGTGGTCCCTTTCAATCAGTGGACAGAGTAGAGGGGGCTGTCAAATTATGCAAGTGATTAATAATAACCCATTGATTGGACAGTAGTACTGGGCTACTGATCAGAAGGTTGTGAATTCAAACCACAGCACTGTCAATCAACTTGAGCAAACCTGTCTGCCCCATGGGTGCTGTATCATAACTAATATGTTGCAAGGTAGATGTGCCTAATAAATACATCTACACTGCCAGCTGGGTGTACTTGTGTATGCATCATCTACACAGGAAATTACCACAGCACTATGATGGTCATTGTAGAGGTAATTTCTGATGAGCATGCACATTTTGTTTTCAGCGTACATGGCACATCAGTCTCCTCCTAATGACTTAATAATGTGGTCTGACATTTAAAAAGCAAATATCTTGTACCGACATAGGTTAATTGCAATGTGTGTGTGCGTGGCTGAGGTAGCTAAATGCTTATCCCAATTCCCTTTCTCTCCCTCACACACCACCATGAGCATCATTGTAGATGCATTGAAGCTTGGCAAGTGCATGTGACACTATTTTAAAACAGTGAGAGAGAGAGAGAGAGAGAGAAAGAGAGAAAGAGAGAAATCATGTCTTAAAGAGCATGTAGAGAGTCACAAGACCCAGAATCCTGTATTGGCTGGTAGAGAATTTGAAACAAGCTCCCTTTAACCAAATGGGAAGTTAGCTTATTGAATCATCACCTATGATGTGGGAAACCAGTGTGGTGATCAGGGGCGGCTTGTATAAGATGGGCTAAAAGTCCATGTAAGGTTTCATTTTTCAGTATCCATGTTGTCTTATTTGTGGTTAATGTTTTAAAGAGTATTACTTTGGATTTTTGTGAAACCCAGTGCAACAGCACCACCAATCACGAGTGTAATGAACGTGAACGAAGGATTATTTATCATCAATGTGTCACTAAAATGTGTTTGGAGGAGAAACTAAAAATTGATAGGCTGAGCCCACATTGTCTAAATCAAAGCACAAATTACACAAAAGGACAGATGACAAAGTATGTTTAGTGTTTATTTGGTTTGAACAAAAGGGTTTCAGCCGCAATTTTATTTTTAAATTTACAGCATTTAAACATTATTATTATTATTATTATTATTATTATTATTGCTGCTTCTGGATATAATATCTTGGGCGACCCTAATAATTTAATTGTCGAGCTATTGATAGCTTAGCCTTCTTACCCTTCTGGATAGAATATATTGGGCGACCCTAATAATTTAATTGAGGAGCTATTGATAGCTTAGCCTTCCCACTGGCTGCCACTGACGTTCTTACAATAGCACCCTTCAGAACCCGAAACAAGTTATAATGTTGAGTTAGCTGGCTAGGTTACTTGGGTGGTAATTACATACTGCAGTGATGGACTTTTAGTGTAACATTGGCTTTCTTAAAACCTTATTTTATCTTATGCCTAATTTTATAGCGCGAGAGTAGCTAACTATTAAGCTAGTTATGCTTATCTGCTCCAGTGACAACCCCTCAGAGTATTGCTAGCCAGCGGGCTATATTTAATAGCTTTATAAAGTACTTTTAACTTACTAATGACAGCCATTTGTTGCAGCTGTATCTATCGATTAAATTACCACAGTTGCAACATTGGTCAACTTTCCCGTTATAGTTTCTTAAACACATCTTTTCAATTGATTCTATACTCATTTCACACAATTATGATGGATGGGCGATTTAAGCCAATGGGCTGTATCAGGATTGAGATTGGGGTGTAGTTCCTATTACATTTAATCCCAACTAGCTGACAACCATAAAAACTCAGATTTACTTATGCTCCAATTAATCTACACTTCAGTGCTTGGCTGAGCTGCGCATGTAAAAGACTTGACCCAACTACTAACACCTCCAAACTGCTTCTCAGCGGCGTTTCCAAAAGGACAACAGCCGAGCCTGTTATTATAATAACTGTGGTCTTGGCTCTAAATGAGCTGATTAATTAGAGTGTGCTCATTCTCTCTCCCTCTGCTCTCCTCACTATATCTTGATGAGTGCAGCATGCTTAAGGCCAAAGAGAACAAAATGTGAGACGGTGAATCTCTGGAGTTCATTTAATAGCTTTTTAAAAAAAAAAAAAAAAAAAAAAAAAAAAAAAAAAAAAAAAAATATTCATCTTTGAGAGAGACATGTATTACATCTTTGCTCAACATTATTACTCAATTTCAGTTTCCACTTAAAAATGGTGTTTTAATTACTTTTGGTCGGTAAATTCACACAAAGTCTATTACTTGAAAATTCATGGTAGTTAAAAAAACAAAAAGCTAAAAAATTTAACTGTAGTTTGCCCCCCCCCGCAGTTTTGAAAAACGAGTGGAAAAGTTTATTCTACCCTGTTAGGTATTTCTAGCAGTTCATATCCTCTTAGGTATAATGTCAAACACACACATACATTTATGTATACATTTAGAGCATGGGGGTGAGTCCAATAAGGGGTAGCTATTTTCATGCTTTATATGATTACACAAAAATCAAAGTTCAAAGAACCTACAGACGTAGGAATCTACTGTACTAAACAGTATCATATTTGTGGTGATCATTAATGGCTTGAAAATCGTATATTTCAAAATATATCCTAAGCAAAAATAACCATATCTTTTATATTTAGTATAAGACTTTGCTAATAAGGCCCATGTTAATTTTTTCATCCTTAGTTATTTATTTAAAAAAATAAAAATAAAAAAAATAAATAAAAAATTCTGATTGTAGAATTGTATACAAAAGATTGTAGAAGCCATGTCAACTTCTACACACACAATTACTGTATATAGAGAAATTATTTTTCTGTATAAGACAAAAGCGCTCTATACTTCCTTGTGATCTACTAGATAAACAGCACTGCTATCTCAAAGGACAATTTTAGATTCTCAAGTTGATATGACACGTATGATGCATCTATAGAATATAAAAGACACTGAGGGAATAAAAGATGAGAGAGAGAGAGAGCGCGAGAGCGAGAGAGAGAGAGAGAGAGAGAGAGAGAGAGAGAGACAGAGAGAATTTGACGATAAGTGTTCTCTGTGAAGCCGCTGTCTGGCTGCTGAAAGGAAGTCTTTGTATAAAACAAGCTTTTATCATTCGAAGTGAGAGAGAGAAAGAGAGAGGAAGAGAAGGAGAGACAGAATTAGGGGGCAGGAGAGATAGATGGGTGAGGGGGCTTCTGATGTGCACCCACCTGCACTTCCCTGCCACTCTGATCCCGAACCATCTTTCCTACACACACACACACACACACACACGCTTGCATGCACGCACACATGCACACACACCACATTTACATGCATTTCCATTTGCCCCTGGCTCCCTCATCTCCAAGCTTCTCACGGTGACCAAGGCCACTCACACAGGCTCATTCACGTCGAGGTCACTTCTCTAACAGTCTAATATTAATTCTGCACACTGATGAAAGAACGGCACAATTTTTTTTTTCCTGGAACACTTATTTACAAGGCCCTCGCTCACTCTGCATGAAGTAATTCTCTTAGCATTTTTAATATGTTGTTCACAAAAAATGTATTGTGGGCTCTGTGGTGACGATGAGCTGTGGGAACATTGAAGATACCTGCTAGTCTGTATAAGATTAGGTGTCATGAGCTCAGTTTTTCCCTACAGCTTTTTCCCAAAGAACACAGGATGAGCTGGTACCAGGAAACTCTTAGCTAGCTAGAGAACCTTGCTAATATTAAAGCTGAACAAAATGCATGTAACTGTTAGACTATTTGTACGAGTTCAACTCCTGATAGATAAATCGTGGCGAATATGGCACTGCAAATAACATCATCAGATACAAAAATCCCACTTGAGAACTGTGACAAATATCCATCCATCCTGTGTAACTATTTGGGATGACAGAAAAACATAGCTGGTTCCAAATACAAAAATGTGAATGAAGTTGTACTTTTTAGACCATTCTCAGTAGTTTCCTTAGAATTTAAGCGAAAAAAACCTTCTACTTACTATTCTATATAGCTTGTTTACAGTTGTTACAAACTGAGCTAATTCAGGGGTACATTAAAGAAGCATGGTGGTGATGGTAGGGAGAAAATGTATCATAATACTCAATGCACAAAATGTATTATGGTATTTGGGTATTTGAAAACAAACCAGGAGTGCCTCATTAGGAAAAACTAGAACAATGTTTGCTTAGAACAAATCAGCAGCTTGGTATTAGTAACAACATAGTTGGTTAGTGTTAAGCAGTTATTACAAATATCTACATCATACTGCCAAATTGCCCAGGGCTAGTGCAGACAGAGGCCTGTATTCTGGGCAGGAGGATGATGTTAAAGCTGTATGACGTGTTTGACCAGTGAAAAGTGCATTACTAGTTTCAGATCAGTGCTGTGGGGCAAACCTCCAGGCAGACACCATGAGCAGAGACCTGGCTGGCTGAGTTTCAACCACTTTGCTAATGACAAAACAAACACATGCCTCTCTCTCACTCCAAACTCTGCACTAATCACTTAGCACTGAAGCTAAAGACCGCAAAGCTGTCTTCAACTCATCTGTTTCACTGTAACGCTGTGTAACTAAAAATACTGGCATCGGTGACTACTACAGCAAAAGTATCGGGACTCGGTCTTCACAGTCTGAACTCGGTCTTAACACTCTGGTATCGATGCATCTCTAGTTAGTGCCATGGTGGAGGTGGAGCCCCCGAAACTGGTCATAGAGCAGGAATACACCCTGGATAGATCCAATGAGTGACAACACACACATTTACACATTCATTCACACAGATGGACAATTTAGAGTCACCAATTCACTGAAATGCTGAATACATTAAGTTGATTTTAGTCTTATTCAAGACAAAAGTATGAATAATCTGAGAAATTATGAATTATGAATGAGTTGTCAAGTCTACATGTAATTTCTCCTCATCAGTGATGGAGGCTCAAGCCAATTTTATATGTATAGTGCTTATAACAACACACATTGACAGAACAGCTTTACGGAAATCCAGAGCCAGAGGCGACACTGGAAAGAAAAATCTCCCGGACCCGAGAAACCTTCAGAGGAACCAGACTCAAAAGGGAACTCATCATCTTCTAGTCGACGCCGAATGGTGTGATTGTAATTCATTACTCTTCCTCAGTTTTACACTACAAATGTTAAACAGTGCTGAGTGTTTTGAAAGGAAGTTCATCACAGTCTTAAGTACTGTAATCTCATCAAACTACTCATTCAAGTCTGGACAAAAGCTAACCTAGTGAGTGAAAGCTAGCCTGGTGCGTGTAGACTACTGTGATGTCTGGTAAGCGAATCAAGTAACTGAGTTGAACAATCCTAATTTTTGCACTTTGATATTTAGCTCTGCTTGCATGAACTAGCATATGGGTTTTAAAAGAAAAAAAAAAAAAAATGTATTCAAAGTTTTCTGGATGTTTAATATACTACTCACACAAATGTTTTAATATTTTACACCATGTTCCCTGGGACTTTAATGACTATTATATAAAAAGGAGGCTGAGACAGCCAAAAATAGAGACGGATAGCGAGACATAAGAGAGAGAACAATTTATGGAACTGATGACACAACATTCATTTTGCAGAAAGTCTTAAGGCGTAGTTTGGTATGGAATTATGAAGTATCTTCTCTCTTACGCTCGCCTTCTTCACTTTGCCCCCCCTGACCCTTCATCTTCTACTCCCAGCTGCATTCTTCTCCCTTCATATGAATCATAAATAGAGAGTCATATTAAAGTGTGGAGTATCGTATCTGACCTCGGTGATCGACCCACTGCTATAGCCTGATAGTTAATACCCACTACTGCATTCGGCCTCGGGTGGAGAGAGACCACGCGAGACAGAGAGAGATAGACGCGGCAGAGAGTGAGATGGAGCGAGAGAGATAAGCCAGTTTTGGTTTGGTCATGTCCCCAGGCTAGGAGAATCTCTAAGCTAAGCTGAGTAGAGGAAACTGGTCCTAGATTACAACAAAACACTCCATTCCTGTCCAGAGATCCAGTCTCAGAGGTGCACATTAGAGCCATTTACTACAGCAGTCTTCCTGCCGCAGCTATTTGGTCCATTAAGAGTGACACCGGCACGCTGCCTTTCTACCTGGCCACAAGGAGATGCATGAGGGAAGAAAATGATGGAAACCAAGCGAGCAAGGGAACAAGGAAGGGCCAAGCAAAAACACTCTTAAATCCACCACATCTCTCTGTGGGCAGACTTCCTGTCAGATTAGCTCTCTGTCAGGGTGGCACATGATGCCCCGGAGACGTTGGTGTGCATGTCGCCAAGCGGGCCGCTAGCACGGAGACTGATGAGCAGCACGTCACCCTGAGGGGACCCTCCATAAGCAGCAATTATGGAGACACAGCCACTGAAGTGATGGGGCCATTCCTGACCCCCCTTGGCTGCCTATCTCTTGTCCTCGACTATCTCGGTCCCTGTCTATCTCTTTCCTTGTCTCTCAGAGAGATTGTGGCCTGCATCCGCACTCCTGACCATTAGGGCAGAGACATGGATTGAATTCGGAGCCACTTTCCATACTGAGCTTAGAGCCGGTCTAAACAGCTTTTCAATGAAGAATGTTATTTGATAGTCGTGATAAACAAGAACTGAAGTAAGAACCTCCATTTTCCTTCTGGAAGACCTCCAACGACATTTTGAAAGATTTTGAAGAAAGATGAAAAAACGTCAACCTAAAACAACCAAATATAAGATAACCTTATAGCACTGTTTACAAAATGTGTGGTGAAGGCCATCACATCAATATCATCATCAAAGTAGGGTCCAGGCTAAGCTGTTTCTGCCAACAAATACATTTCATTTGTATTTGCATACATTTTAGTGCCTTTTAATTATTATATGCGGTGTAGTTTTCCCAGAGCGCACCAATAAAACAGTCTGTACAGAATTTCAGAGTTTGTTTTTTTTTTTATTGTTGTGGCCAAAAATCCTTGATTTTGCTGTGGCTTTCTTCAAAAGCTGCGATGCGACTTCGCTCTTTTCTGTTTGTTTTTCCCCCGGAAAACTACTTGAATTTGCAAAACTGCGATTGCACAAAACTGTTTTGCACGGTCTTTCTCAGTGATGTTTGTTGTTAAATGCGACCTTTTGGCTGTACAGACGTTCGACGCACGTGAATTGAAGAGGACTTTGACTGTTGTGATGACGTCACACGATGCGCCTTGTACCAAATCTGCGGAAATTTAAAAAAAAAAAATAAAAAAAAAAATAAAAAAAAAAATCACAAGCTCCTCCTTATATTGCGGCGTTTGCTTGATTTATGCGTTAATCTTGCAAAAATTGCGAAATCCTGGAGGGACTGAATAAAAGGAAAGCGGTACATGTGCACACGTCTATTAAACTGCCTTTGGACAATGGACGGAGGCAGGATCTTGGATTTTAGCTTGTGATTAGATCAACCAAAGGTAACTAATGAGAAACGTGGGTGCCTTCTGTTGACGTCTGTGGTCAGTGGAAAACACAGATAAGCACAGTTTGTCAGTGTTGACTTTCCTGTTGTTGGTGAAGCACACCTGGCATGGGCACAGAGCTCTCGGGAGAGACACAGGAAACAGAACTGTTCATACATCGTCTGTGTAGCTTTTAGGCATGTGGAGGATTAAATAAAAGCTGTCCACTAGGGGAAAGATCAGAGCTAAAACACCCCTGGCAGGTTTCTGAGTAACTGCAAAATGCTGGAAATTTCACACCAACTATTTTGGGACGCACGTCACTACAGCATGGCTGACAGAGCATGGAGACATTGTACAATTGTACACAATCTCGGTTGCTACTCTTGTAGTCATGGTCATAGGCAGCGTCTCAAATCACATAGTCCAGTATGACCTTATAGTTAATGTATTTACTATGTATGGCTACTAATCTATTTTAAAAAAAATGATAAAACAAACAAACAAAAAAAAAAATAATAAAATGATAGTAAGGTACCATGTGTGCATTCATACATCCAAAATGCACTTCTATACTGCTAGCAATAATGAGGTTAGCAATAATGAGGTTGCATACACCCAACAGACCAAATCAAGTTCAACATAACAGCAGCCTTAGACTCAAATTCCAACATTAATGAAAAGAAGCATGAAAATCTGTCTTGCTCCCTGTCACTTTGTCATCTTTCTTTCTGCCTCCTCTTTTACTCCACTTTTTAAAGCAGCAGGAGCACTCGCTAAGAGGAAATGAGCTATACGGCGAGAAAGAGGGAGATGAATAAGAATAAAGGCGTAGCAATTCTCCCGGGAGAAAAGCCTCGTATAAATGGTGCTATAGTCAGAAGTGGGTGAAAGATGAGCTTTCGATCAGGCAGAAGTAGCTGAAAGAAGAGAGTTGGAGTGGCCTGATGTGTTCGGCAGGGGAGCCGAGGGCTGAAAGAGGCGTGTCTTGTGGAAGGGTGTATGTATGTGCGTGTATGTGTGTGAATAGTGGAGACTGACAATGGCAAGGGAACGGCCCTGTGTGCCGGTAATGGGGGCTCCTGGGGCTAGTCTGATTACTGCTATTCTCAAATCACACGACTGATGAAGGGGGAGACAGGGAGGGAAAGGCAGAGAGAGACAGAGAGAGAGAGAGATACAGGGAGGAGAGAAAATGACAAAGAGCGAGACAGGAACGGGGGGAGGGGGGAATTAGGAGAGGAGACGTGGAGGGAATGAATGTGTGAGCACTAGAGTTAGGGGGCGGAGACAGATGCAGAGAAAGAGATAGAGGAAAAAGGTCTCTAGTTAGAACAGAGAGACACACACACAAAAAGTAACAAGCAGAGGGACAAGGAAAGACAGAGTGCGCATAAGTAATGAGGCCCAGAAGTGGGTCATGCTCACACTGCGAGTGAATCCTCCGGAGATCGGTCGGTCTCCGAGGGAGGAGCGGAAGGTGCTTTCTCGCCGAGTCCAGATGCACCAGAACACACGCTGTTCCTGTGGTTAAGCACTTCATGAATATGCTAGCCAAACACCTGCAGCATGCCTCGCTTCCATTCCCCCCTCTCCCCGAGTCAACGCTCTTTAGCTCTCTCTTTCCTGTGACACTCAGCCCTCTCTGTCGCTTCCTCTCTCTTCTCGGCTTTCCCCTGCGAGTGGAGAGTGATGTCTCCTGCCACTGTTGACACTGTCTGTCTGTCTAACTGGGTTTTGCCATTCTACAGAGATTGAGTCCTCATTATCACCAGTCAGCCTCCCAGGAGAACATGCTCTACAGGGGGACATGGCACCGAGAGAGAGGGAGAGGGAGAGAGAGAGAAAGAGAGGGGGGTGAGAAGGGCAGAGGAAGTAAAGAGAGACACACACAGGGGAAAGGTGTGTATGAGTGGTTAGAAAAAGGGACGGGGAATGAGAATGACAAAAGGAAGGCTCGGAAATCACATACTATGAGCTAACACTGAAAGATATGTTCTAATTCACAAATGAACACGATTAGTATTAGTATACAGAACTTACTTTTAAATGAATTTGTAAAATTGCTAAAAATACATGTGATTTAGACAACAGTGACAGTCAGTGTTCAGCTTTACCTGATGTTCGCGTGCTAATTTAAGCAAGTGTCACAGCGCTACATGTATTTTTTACTTCTTTTTTAAGACAAGTACAGTTTTGAAACAGAGACAGAAGCAGAACCGCAAATGCTGTTGTGCCTGTTATCTGTTACAGTTCCTCTGCTGCCGTTTCCTGGTGCATGATGGGACAGGTTGCTGCACAAAGTGTCCATCACTCCACACACTCCCTCCTTGGGGTCTTTTCAGTCTGTACAGGATTTCGCTGAGTGTATTTTTTTTTTTGTGATCGTTGCGGCCAAAAATCCTTGATTTTGCTGAAGCCTTTTTTTTTTTTTTTTTTTTTTTTTTTTTTTTTTTTTTTTTTTTTTTTTTTTTTTTTTTTTTTTCAATTGGCGAAACTGCAATCGCATGAAATTTTTTGCACGATCTTTCGCAGTGATGTTTCTTGGTCAACGAGATGTTTTAGCTGTACTCATGTTCGACGCACGTGAATCAAAAAGGGCTTAGGCTGAATGTGCGTTGTGATGTCAAATGACAAGTCTTGGCCCGAGTCTGTGGTAAATCTGCGGTAATTTTGAAAAATTGCAAGCTCCTCCAGATAGGGTTGGCGTTTGCTTGAGTTTACGTTCATTTTTGCAATCGCAAACACATTTAGTTCTCACTGGCTGGACTGAGTGCAAGGATTTTTCTCAACATGAATGAATCGATTCTGAGCAGAGTTTTTTTTTGTTTACATGTTTGTTTTTACCAACTCTTAAAATGATGTCAGTGTAAGTAAAATGTCTGCTAAGTAAGGAATAAACCATGATGGGGTGTATTGTTATAGGAAAATAATCAACAATGGAGAGGTATCATCATCATCATCATCATCATCATCATCCCAAAGCATTTTATTCCTCCTGCCATAACTACTGTCTGCACTGCTGTCATAGAAAACTAACCAAAACCTTGTGACCAATCAGATTTTAAAAAAATCAGCAGCGATGTGATATAAATATCCTTATTGAACAGAAGGCAAAGGGAAAAAAAAATAATAATAAATTCTGCCATTGTTGGATGCACAATCATTTTGAAATCCTTGGAGAGAAAAAAAAAAAATAGAGAAGGGAAATAAAATGAACTTTATTTCTTTGCGGGATCTCTTTTCTTGCACTAACCATGTTAGCGAACGTGCACCATGATGCAAACACATAAGAGTATGAAAGCAACCGGATTCAAAGGTTTACTTTTTATTATTTATTTTTTGTGTGTGTCATAATTCAGATTTCAACCAATCAAAAGGTCTGACGTTTGTGGCCAGAAAAGTGTTGAAAATCTACCAGACATGTCTGAGGGCATTCTGTGCCTCAATGATGCTGTGCTTCAGCTGGACAAACTAATCTCATCCTTTTTCCTCATTGAGCATAGTACCTCATCTCTCGCTCGCTCTCTCTCCGTCATGGGCTGTTGACTAAACAAAATGGCCTCTGACATTTCCTCGCTAAATAGCTCTCCTGCCAATCTCATGACATGTCATGTCAGGCGACACCCACATTTGTCTACTGCTGAGAGAACAGCGAGCGTGGGGGAAGAGAAAAGGCCAGGGCAGAGATAGAGAGCGTATGTGTGTGTTATAAGAGAGAGGGAGGGCATGATAGAGAGACACAGCGACAGTGTGTTAAAAAGAGAAAGAGAGAGAGAGAGAGAGAGATGTAGAGCTGAATGGCTGTGCAGGAGCAGCAGGTGCTCTCTGTGTTTGGAGGTGATGGAGGTTGGAGTTGATGGCTGCCGCTCTCCTGCTGGGCCTCCGAACAACAGCGCCTAATTTCACCGAGTGCTCAACATCATTGAAAAGGACAGGCTTGGACAGGCAGCAGGGTTTCCTGGAAGAGTGTGTGTGTGTGTGTGTGTGTGTGTGTGTGTGTGTGAGATGAGACTGGGGGCGAGGTTGACAGGTGCGTGGTGAAAAGCAGCGCTTATTGGGCATTGGCTGTCACTCAGGGGTGTCGTTCACACTGGCACAGATAGACCTGAGTCTTTTTGTCACAGGAGCACACAATTGTGGACGTGAGGAAGGCAGGAACAGAATTTAGCTGTCCTTAATTGTCCTTTCCACAGATGCAAGATGTCTCACTGGAAAGACCAATACAGGATTTATGCAGCCGGTACTGATATTAGAGAGGTGAGAACTACAGTTCAGGCTGGAGGATATTTCTAGTAATAAAACTGGAATAAATACGAGACTACAACTGAACTGACTTGTCAATGTTTGCTGATAGCAATGTTAAGGGTGCTGGACTGGAGGAGGAAACTGGAGAACCAGGAGGAAACCAACGAAGCACGGAGAGAACATGCAAACTCTGCGCACACAGGACGGAGTCAGGATTCGAATCCCCAAGTGAATCCCCTTTGAATCCTTGAATTTTATTCTGAATACAGCACAGGAACATTTTGAAACACTGAACTGATCAGGCTTATGTCACCTCACTACAGCACATACAGTAACTATACAACAACTTGATCAAATCATGACATTCGTTACGTATTCAGATAGCAACATTTTAGACATCTTTATGAAGACTGACTGTTTTTACCACAACTGTTTAACTGGCTCTTTGCCAATTGGCTCTTTCTTTTATTTCATCACAGTTTATAGCAGGGTCAGGAAGTACTACGCACAGTCATGTGAAAAAATAAAGTACACCCATGGACAATTGTTGGCTTTTTTGACATATTTGGACAACCAAACATTTGATCCTCTTTGAAACAGTGCCTATTAATAAAGGCGATACACTATCAGATGTCATAAAATTTATATTTTGTAGTAATTTCACAATTTAAATGAGCAAAAAAACCAGCTCAATAACATGAAAGTAGTAAGTACACTCCTACAAATAAATAAAAGTAGAATCAGATGTTCAAGATCGGTCGGTGATTAGATCCTGCTTAGGGAGTGCAGGTGGAACCAGTCTTATTTATACCACTCACATATCTAGTGTCTGATGTTCCCTTTGCTATTGAGGTGCAAGGGGTCATCATGCCAAGATCTAAAGAGTTCTGTAAGGCCTTCATAAAAATGGTTGTGGATGCCTATGAGTTTGGCAAGGGATTTAAAACGATCTCTAAATTATTTTATATGCATCATTCCACTGTAAGGAAAATCCTCTACAATCGGCGCAGGTTTCAAGCGACTGCCGATTTGTCCAAAACTGACTGTCCAAGCAAATTCAGCTCAAGAGCAGACCGTCTGATGCAAAAAGAAGTGTCCAAGACCCCCAAAATTTCATCACAGGATGTGCTAGTAAGTCTTGCAACTGTTGGTGTCAAAGTGCATTAGAAATCAGAAAGAGATTGCACAAATTTGACCTGCATGGAGATGTGCCAGGAAAAAGCCTTTGCTGTCTAAAAAGAACATCAGAGCAACACTACAGTTTGCCAATGAGCATATAGGCAAAGACCAGGCCTTTTGCAAAATGTGCTCTGGACAGACGAATCAAAGAGTTGTTTGCCCGCAGTAACAGCAGACATGTCTGGCACAGACCAAAGACAGCTTTTCAGGAGAAGCACCTCATACCAACTGTGAAGCACGCTGGTAGAAATTTTATGGTTTGGGATTGCTTTGCTGCCTCAGGGACTGCACAGCTTGCAGTCATTGATTCAACTATGAATTCTGCATCATACCAAAGAGTGCTTGAAAATAATGTGAGGCCATCTGTCTGAAAGTTGAAGTTGAAAGTGGACCTTTCAACAGGATAATGATCCTAAGCACACTATCAAATCCACCAAGGAATGGCTCAAAAAGAAGAAATGGAGGGTTATGGAACGGCCTAGTCAAAGCCCGGATTTGAATCCCATTGAACTGTTTTGGGGAGGGATTTGAAATGGGAACTACATGCCAGAAAACCCTCAAACATCTTGCAACTGAAAGAAAATGCATGGAAGAGTGGACAAAAATTCCAGCAAGTCTAATGGACAATTATGCAAAACACCTATGAGAAGTTATTTTTGCTAAAGGGGGCAATACTGGCTTTTGAGGCCAATGGTGTACCTACTTTTTCCACAGACAAATCTCGCATCTATTGATACTTCTGTTGAATAAATGATTGAAAAAGCTATTTGTCCTTATGGTTTTGTTAAAGTATACCAACTTTATTAATAGGCTCGGTTTCAAAGAAGAGCAAATGTTTGCCTGTCCAAATATGTCAAAATAAGCCAACAATTGTCCATGGCGTGTACTTATTTTTTCACATGACCGTAAAAGCTCATATTTGCACACTAGTACAGTTAGCATTCTGCATCTACTGTGCTGCAACATGCACTTTTCCTTTATAGGGTCAGCTCAACCAGTGCAGATGTGCTAATGATCAACAGTGTGTTTACAAAGTTGACTAAACTTTATTATGCTTACATTTGCTTATGAAATATACTGACTCTGAAAGTCTGAGATGTGAAGATGACATTGAGACACTGATATTGATTTGAATTGCATTTCTCTATTGATCATATCCTGGCACATATTTTAAAAATAAAAAAAAAATTTAAAAAATGTAAGTGTTGTTTGATGCCATTGAAATGGATTGTTCCACTGAGCAGGAAGCATTATTCACTCAGTAAAAGCAAACTGGCGAGACAAAATACCTGGCGACGGAAAATATCTGGCAACTTTTTCGCTTAACACATCAGTCTATAGTACATCAAATTATTTATTCATTCACAAGTGATTTATCCTGACAAGCATCATGGTGGATCCGGAGTCCATGGTACTGTTTAATAAGCAATATTACTGTGTCCCTGTCTTTCTCATTGGTCACTAATGACTGGTAATCATAATACCCTCAGAAGCTCTGGTATAGGTTGCACCTCTTTATCCATTTTATTAAGAATGCAGATTTTTTTTTCTGTGTGCATATGTACGTGTGCGTATGTGTGTGTGTGTGTGTGTGTGTACACATCTGTAAATTAGTACTCACATTTCTGAAGTCCAGTGTTCATCTGCGAGTGGGGAAGAAGCTGGAGGGAGAGGTCACCTGGCCCTGGCAAACAGGCCAGCATCTCACACACACACTCACACTCCTAGTGCAACATGGGACACACACTCCTCCTCACACTGCAAAGAGACAGCGAGAAAGAGAGGATTAGTTAAGCAGGTTATTACACCAGTATGTGTACATGTTAATGAGGAGCAACATGTACAACACCACACACACCCAAACATCCTCTACCTAATACAAACCTAATAGTTTAAGATAAAATCCAAATGGACATGTGTGCTCTGACATCTCTATACCATACCACACACAGACACCCCCGCCCTCCCCCAACTACACACACAAAGTCATGGCCTTGGGGGGCCGTATGCTTCATGCAGATAGAACCTAATCCTAGCCGCTTTGCCCACGGATCAGAGACAGGTCACTCTCCCGCCATTCAATTCCAGACCCTGCTCCCTCACTCGAAGCAGGTGAGGCCACGTTTGATACCCAATCTAAACTTTAATTAAACTTCAAACGCAGCATGGCCACTGTGGAGAGCCGGGGCCTTGGGGCCAGCAGCCGAGAGTAATTCAACCTCCCTACTCCAATCTCTCCCTCTCACTCTCCCACTGCATCTTCAAATCCCCAAAGCCTAGTTTCCTCTGATATTCCATTGGACTTACTTTTACCCCTCCATCTGTCATGGCCACCATGTCTCATGATCTGTAGTGTGTCTACATCTATTCATGTTAAAGTACAGCAGTATAGGAAGTTCCTGACCTACTCAGTTTGATGTGATGCCTGCTTAGATTTTAAAAATGTTGTGCAAGAGATGACAACAGTCCAGAAATCATCTAAATCAGAACAAATATGATGCGATTAAAAAATAAATAAATAAATAAAAATTAAAAACTACACAGAGCACACAAGCTAGTTTCAAGCTAGTAAACAAAAGCAATATTTTCCTTTCAATATTTCCTGATTCTATGTAAAATGCTATGTAAGAGACAGAAACATGATGTAAAGTCATCTAAACCAGAACAAATATGTTTTTAAAAAGATTCTACATATGTAGACCACTACATTTTTTTTTTTTTTTTTTAAATCTCACAAAAGCTAGCTGAAACTGAGGCAACAAATTAGCTTGCTAGTACACAGAAGCAATCATAGTATCTGGTTATATTTTTAAATGCTGGGTAAGAGACAAACTGAGTTCAAAGATCATCTAAATTGGAAGAAATATGAAAAATAAAAAAGGGATACTAGGGCTGTACATTTTTTAAGCACATATAAGCTAGCTGAACACAGTGGCTAAGGCTAAGAGGAATTTAGCCAGCTAATACACAGTAGCTGTTAAGTCTTTTATACAGGACAATGTAATGGCAGAATGTCAAAGGGAACCAGACAGAACCATTTTGAATATCAACATTTTCCTCAGATATGCTGGTGAATTGTTGAGAGAAGACTCTGTATGGCTAAAATTATACTCTAACCTAACTTAGCATTAGTAGCTCGATTCAGTGCTATGGATCCCTCAATATTAAGGAAACAACATTGTAGCACAAATAACGTACTCAAAGCTGTCAAAGTTTTCGTCCAAAAAGTGGACTGCTCATGGCATCTTTTCATAACCAGACAACCACAATTTGAAAGTAGCAAGCATGGACTTTAACCATGTATATCTGTGTGTGTTTTGTGTGTTTGATCAGTATATAAAATTGTAGTTTTCCAGGTTTCCCAGACTTCTGAGCTGAGGAAAGAGGCTTGGTGGCATTCAGAGGCAGCCCCAGTCAATTCAATTATAGTATTCACAGCAGCAGACACGCTTTGCCTAAGGAACAAAAGCAGCGGTGGCACGCTAATGGCTGGTCATTTGTGTCTAGCAGACGCATTTTCTTGCCACCCCTTCCATCGCTTTTTCTTCTTTTTAACCCTTCAATAAGTAAGGAGGAGAAATAACTAAAAGAAGACAAACACCTCACACGAGAGGCAATTATCCAACAAACACAGACGACAGGGCCTTACCCCGCTGTCGGAGGGCTTAGGACAGACCTGGACCAGGGGAGAGAGAGATTATAAAGGTCAGAACGATGGCTCATTTAAATCCTCCCAGTGAGGGTGAAAATAAGCACTAATGAAGCGGAGTCTCACACACACACACACACGACAGAAAGCAGTTAGGAACACAAATACTTACAGTTGCAATCAAAATTATTCAACCCCCATTGCAAATCAGGTTTATTGTCAATTTACAGACTTTCAGCTGTTTGCAATGAACGAATCAAACAAAAGCAATTGAAATAGAATGCTTCAAGTGGAATTCAACTGAAAAGGCAACTTAATGATTTCTCGAGTCTCTAAATTATTCAACCCCCTGAATAGAATCCCTCACAACAGCACAAATATGCAAAACATGTGTTGACTCAAGCACAGCTGATGCAACTAATCAAGGGCTTCATTAGTTGCACCAGGTGTGTCTGAGTTGGAACACATGAAATACCTGAACTGGCTAGGGGTAGAAAATGTATGAAATACCTGGAAGGGGCAGAAAAAGGAAGACATCAACGGCTGCAACCAGATTTCTGAGAAGGCAGGTTGTGAAAAACCCTCAAGTGACTGAAAAAGACCTGCAGCAAGACTTGATGGCAACAGGCACGGAGGTTTCAGTGAGCACAGTAAGGCATGTACTAAACACAGATGGTTTCCATGCCAGAACTCCAAGACGTACACCACTACTGACCCAAAAAAAACAAGAAAAGGTGCTCAAAATCATATAAATAAGCCACAGAAGTTTTGGGATTCTGTTCTGTGGAGCGATGAAACAAAACTTGAACTTTTCGGCACAATGGATCAGCGGTATGTCTGGAGGAAGAAGAGTGAAGAAAGAACACACTGTCCACAATCAAGTATGGTGGTGGCTCGGTGATGCTCTGGGGCTGCTTTGCGTCCTCTGACAATGGAAACCTGCAGCGTGTGGGAGACAAGATGGATTCACTGAAGTATCAGGAAATCCTAGGAGAAAACCTCATGCTGTCTGTGAGGAAGCTGAAGTTTGGGAATCACTGGACCTTCCAACAGGACAATGATCCCAAGCATACCTCAAATTCCACCAAGCCTTGGTTGCAGAAGAAGTCCTGGAAGATTCTACAGGGCCATCACAGTCACCTAACTTGAACCCCATAGAAAATCTCTGGTGGGATTTGAAGGCGGCGGTTGCAGCACACAAACCCAAGAATATTACTGAACTGGAGGCCATTGCTCATGAGGAATATGCTAAGATCCCTCGGGAACGCTGCCAGAAGCTGGTGTCTGGCTATGCATCTCGTTTGCAGAAGGTCATACCAGCAAAAGGGTGCACTACTAAGTACTAAAGATGCTTGCCATGAAGGGTTGAATAATTTTGAGATTGGAGAAATCATAAGTTACATTTTCAGTTGAATTTGGGGAAACCACTTGAAGCATTCGTTGTGTTGAACTATTTCAATTGCTTTTTGTTTGATTTGTTCATTGAAACGGCTGTAGGAGAATGACAGACAGAAACCTGAGGATAGGGAAGGATGAGAAGTGAGATCTTGGTGGTTCAGATACAGAACTATTATGGGAAGGTCACTCCTCTTTGTAATGTTCTAGCTCCCTTTTTTCCTTTCCACCTACCTCTCTGGTAAGGCTGGGATTCTCTTGAGACCTTCGATTTTTTCCCCCTCAATTCAAGGTGCTATGATGTTAATGCAGCTCAATTGTGGATTTTTATAGTCTACATTATGACTACATTTTCCAGTAAGTCCCTTTGCTTTTTTGAAAACAACACCATTTTCATCCATCATGAAGTAATGTATTTTCCATTAGGACTGTCAGAATGCTTGTTACTTAAAACAGCAGGGTGTGAGGTTTTGGAGTTTCATCCTTTCCAGTAAAAAAGAAAAAAAGAATAGAAAAGAAAAGAAAAAAAATGAATGTGAGCTACTTGCAGAAGAACATTTTGTAAAGTGCACATTTCCATTGTGCGGATGTAATATACGTTCAGTGAGAACTCATCTGAAATATATTCTATGCACATAACAGCAATCTGAGGCTACAAAAATCTGCTGTTAATCTCGTCCCCTTGGGTCTATGGAAGAGTTATGAGAATAAATGCTATAAATAGTTTGAATTCACCCAAGTTTAAAAAGCATGACGTATAGAAAAACACACTAAAAACGTGTCAGCTACTAGCCTTATAATGTTAGCATGCTAATTAAAACAGATCACAGAATAAAATACATACATTAAAGAAAGAACTCAAGACCCAACGTTGCCTGAAATAACACAGCCTAAAATAAAAAAAAGAAAGTGTTAGCCACTAGCCCAACTATTCTCAGCACACTACCTAACACGTATCAGATAATAAATAGATAGATGTCCAAATTACACACACAAAGAGGAAAAAATAAGTATTGATCGGCTTTCTCTTGCCGAAGTTTGAAAACTCAAAATTACACATAACTCATGAAAACGTCGCCATTAGCTACTAGCTGTCCTCTAGCTAAAACAGCTTAACAACTGGGTAATAATACAAACTTTACAATGAGGATAAATCAGATTGCGATCATTCATTAGCTTCGCATACAATTAGATCACAAATAAATGCCTTCAGTTCAACAAGACAAAAAGAAGTGTCAGCCCTCAATCCTTTTTTTGCTTATAGAAGGTGGTCATACTCTCACTCCTGTTTGTTTACTCTCTCTCTCCATCTCTCTCCTGATTGGCTGCCAGCTCCCACCAGCCACAGGGGAGTTGCGCTTCTTTTGTGTCTAAAGTTGGGGTGTACGTGCAACTTCCTGCCAATTCCGACCCGACACCCCAGGCACTGACCGTGAATTACTTTTACAGAACTATCAACTTACTTATGCTTCATTTGTAACAATTTTTTTTTTTTTTTAATCCTATGCATTTTATACAATACTATAGTGTTTATCATCACAAAAATGTTTAATTATGCATTTAGTTAAATAATTAAATATAGAAAACAGTAGCCAAAATACGGTATAAGTAATCCGTTCATTTCCGACCGGCTCTTATGGGCGACGCTTTTTATGGTACTGAATCTGAAATTGGTCATACATACACCATCAATATGTTTCATCCTATGCAGTGAACATATATAGTCAGTTCCGCCAGGATTCTTGCAACAGCAGGAATTAACAGAAAATCAAGGAAACGCTGCAATATTCGGAGGAGCTTACCATTTTTCAAAATTACCACAGATTTTCCGCAGGTTTGGGCCAAGACGCGTTATGTGACGTCATCACAACGCGCATTCAGCCAAAGCCTTCTTCAATTCATGTGCGTCCTACATGGGTACAGCTAAAAGATCTCATTTACCAACAAACATCACTGAGAAAGGCCGTGCAAAACTATTTTGCCAATTCAAGTAGTTCACAAATTTAGAAGAAAAAATAAAAACGCAGTAAAAATTTCTGTGTCAGCGAAGAAAAGTAAAATATAGAGAAATATCAATGAAAGGAAGACATTATTGTGGGTAATTAAATAAAAATAATTTTGGAACATATGTTTATGATAAAAAGTAGGATATTGCTGTGTAATTTCTTAAACTTGTATCATATTTGACAATAGTGGCAGTGTAAATTTACAGGATAATTAATATTCAAATGTACTGAATTGCAATTTTCAAAGATTTTGACAGTCCTAGCTTATAGTGTTTATTTTTGCTGCTGCTGACAATTCATTGAATGCTTTAAAAAACATTTATGCATAAGCTAACATGAGATTATGATTTCGTGCATGGATGTAGAATCATTCAAAGAATTTCAATGCATCAAAGAACTGCTCATTTCTCCCATGCCATCATTTCTCCACTGCTGATGCATGTCTCTCGCCTCTCCATCCTCATGCTGACCCTCACCCCCGAGACCACAGTGTGCCGAGATGAGCTTTTAACTTCTGTCCATTTGTCTGCCTTTCTCTCCCGATCCTGACACACCTATTGCTTCTGTCCTCGCCCAACAACCCCCTCTTCAGCCTGTTTCTCTCCTTCTTTCCTGATTTCCAGCTTGTCCTGCCATATGGCACCAATCCCCTTGCCCTCGATTCCCCGCGTCACCATGCATTAGCTCTAATTGGCCTGACGTGTTCGTTCTGCTTCCTGAAGGATTTAGAGGTGCGTGCGTGGCTCCGTTTCAGCCGCTTGTCTCTCTGTATTTTTTCCCCAGCCTTGTTTAATCTATGAAAGTGCCAACGCTTTTTCCTGAACAAGTATGACAAGGATTAAGAGAGAGATGAAGAGGAGAGGGGGGGGGGGGGGGGGGGTTTGAAGGGAGCTTGTGATATTGAGTTACAGGAATAGAGTGCCGAAAGAGGATGGCTGTTTCTCAAGCATGATAATGAGGAATAAAGATGCACTATTAAAGCTGCCAGGTTTTCCAATAAGACATATTCAGTCTTGCGCTCACTCTTTCTTTCATACAGGCCTTAGGACTTAAAAAGAACCACATAAAAACCCCACAGCATCTTTGGCATACACAATAACAAGTCTTGTATACGTGGACTGGCCAAGAAAATATACTTTGTTCCCTTAAATATTTATATAGGTCATTTATTATGCACTCTGCAGGTGCATGTCTTTCAAAGCTCCCTAAAGCTAGCAAAGGGTTCAATGGGTCAATGTCCACTCAATTAGTGCTGAGAGGAGATACAGAAGATGGGTATAGAAGAAAGGACCAAAAAGGGTTTAGTAGAGAAGGAAACTCTGAAGTGCACTAAAGTAGCTCAAGGCTGAATACCAAACCAAACAACACCATTAGTGTCCATTATGTAGTCTAATCCCTTACACACTGAAGGTATTTTTAAGTCTTTTTTTTAATTATTTATTTATTTATTTTTTTATGAATGACATACCCAAAACTAAAAGTTTATTATTCGGACATTTGTACATTGGAATGCCGGTTTCTTAGTACGAATATTTTCAGCTTAAGAAACCTTTTTAAAAAAAAAATAAAAATACATTGTCAAATGAATTTTCTACACTTTTTCTTCTTTGGTATTGTGTATCTGTTCTTTGTAAGAATATTTGTTGTGTTTTGAGATGTCTAAGCCATAACGGTCACGTTTTGTGTTGATAATACAATCAAATCCTGAGGTTTTTAAATGAGTGTCAAGTTATAGTTATGCTCCTGCGATGTTCGAGTAGCATCTTGGGCATTACAACATATTAAACAATGCATCATATTTAAAAGTTTTAAACAAAATATGCGATACTTACGGAATCCCATCTGGCTTACGGAAATTTGGAGTTGTGACACTGTTACGCAGCCTCTTTTGTTGAATACCAAACCTACATTTCAGTTGCTCAAAAAACAGAACAAGAGAAAACAACCAGGTCCTGCTCCATAATGTTTTTGTTTTTTTATATATCACAGAACAGAATTTTGAGTTAAAAACACCCACGCATGTATGAATTCACTCCTGCTCAGTCACAGACTCCTTTCCTACAGCTTAGTCACTGTAACCCAATCCACCATCTCTAAGCAACAGTATCACCTGCATCCTGCTCCACTGAACTGGAATCATACTTCCCATTTTATGGATGAGGGTGTGACATGAGTTTTAAAGAGCGGTTAGTTCTTACAGGAAATGAAATAATCTCGCAGACATGAAGAGACGATATAGATGACCATCAGACAAGACAAGCCACTTAAATGTGGTTCACGGTGGATTCCACTTAATTCCAGTGAATTTCCAGATCTAGACAGTTGGAGGAAGCTTAAGATAGCTGGAATTGTGAGCAGAGAGCACCAGGTAGTCGGGTAGAACTGCTCCAGTATCAGCAAGCTGCTTTCATGTTAGAAGTCATGGGTTTTGCTCCAAAAAATTGTAGTTGTGTAGAAACTGATTATATTTACAACCCTGTTTACTACATAACACACTATATTGGGAGTATTGCAACGGTGTCGCTTTGTCCAAAAGTATAACGAAAATCAAATCCATAAACTAAACAACAGTCATTTGGATTACTGTCATTTGGAGTTCAACACCATTTTGGACACTGAGCTAGATTTTCTTGTTGCTGATATCAGAATCATGGCTTGAGTTGCACAGAATTACAGCCAATGATCAAACAACAAAAATCTCAAGATTGACGGTTGGTTAAACTAAAAAGTTCAAGAGGACCCTCCGGGTGTACCCTAGAACATGCTAAAACTAGCTGCAGAAATAAAACCCATACAAAAACACATTAGTTGGCTAGCTAGTTTATTAGAGCTTCGTGCAGCGTTCATGTTGCCATTTCGCTGCTGTAATTACAAACAGAATACAAAAGCAGGATGTACAGGACAGATGATGGAAAAGTAGTAGAAGTACTGGGACCTATGCCTCTTGCGTCCTACTTCAAATAGATTGAGCTTTATCCATCTAGACACTCTGAACCCAGTTGCTGAGTTAAGTAATCTAAACTAAAGACTGTCTCGGTCATTTCCTGTTTAAGTGTGTAAATAAGCGATGAAGACATTAAATAAGCTTGGTGACGAGGATGTGGTCTGGGTTATACAAGCTCTGATTTAAAAAAAAATAAAAAAAATTAAAATCTGACTGTTTTGCCTTGCTTTATTTTTTTTTTTTTAGAGCACTTTGACACCTATTGGTCAATTTGTTGAGTCTGAACCAGAGCAGATTTATAACAATATTTGATAAATGACGTACAGTATTGAAAACATACCTCAGGAAAAGATTTCTTCAGAGATATGGCAACGGAAAAAACTAAAGAAAACTCCAAGAGTGCCCAGAAATCAAAAAGCCACGGGGCGACTGTGGCTCAGGTGGTAGAGCGGGTTGTCCACTAATCGTAGGGTTGGCAGTTCGATTCCCGGCCCACGTGACTCCAC
>JANDJT010000167.1:12708208-12724914 GCA_024331685.1 Stegophilus panzeri | reverse complement strand
TATATATATAAAATACTAATTCTCTTTTTCCTCAGGTTTCCTCCCACCTCCTGAAAACATAGCCGTAGGTGGACTGGTTATGTTAAATTGCTCCTAAGTGGGAATGAATATGCGATAATGTGCATGTTCACCAGTGATGAACTGGCATCCCACTCAGAGTGTATTCCCAACTCGTGCACAGGGTTGCCGGGACAGGCTCCACAGCAACCCTGGCCAAGATAAAGCACTTACTGAAAATGAATAAATGAATAAATACTACTGTTTTCCTTGCAGTTTGTTAGCAAACCTATATACTGTTATGCAAATGTCTTCAAGTGTTGTAATACAAGATTGTCTATTCAAAAGGTTAAACCTTTTTACATATTCTAAAGTAAAGCCATACAGGAAAGTTTAGGATCCGATGTTTGTCACTGAAGTCTATTGAAACGTGTTTTTCACACTTTTTAGGTTAAATGACAGTTGTGTTGCTTGATACAGGGTGTCCCCCAAAAGTCTCCGTACATATGGGAAATTAACACTTTTTCGCAAAATGTCTTCCAAAATTTAGTTTATGCTTAGTTTATATTATATATTTTTTTCCCCAGACAGACTTTGAATGCGTTGAGAACAAAAGAACAACGTATTGAAATCGTTCTCGTGGCTGTATCGGGAAGCTGTCGCAGGGTTGCGTTGGACTTTATAACAGGAAACACGGCGAGCGCGTCACACACGACATTGTTGCCAAACTTAACAAATTCAAAAAGACTGGAAGTGTTGTGGACCGACCGAGAAGCGGACATCCACGAACATCCACGTACGAAGACACGACTGATGTAGAGCTGGCGTAAATAGTCCTCTATGTATAGAGACTTTTGGGACACCCTGTATATTCTAAAATGCCTTCGGTTGTATTTTTTTTGGAATTGTTCGCTCTCAAATGTTGAATCTCAAATGCCCTTCTACTGGATAAACAGTATGGTGCATAACACTATTACTAAACAACGATGATTCCAGGGTTGGTTATGGCGACCGAAACTAAGTCCGTGGTCAAAGTCACTAAACAACAGCTCTAACGCTATGGCGAAAAGAAGTATTTGACCATCTTTGCTGGCTAAGAAAATGTCATTTTAATCATCCAGCAGGTCTGTTAACTTTTATACTGTGATCGCTTTGAGTGGAATCTTTCGAAAAATGAATTATATTTTAAGTGTCTTTGACCTAAATGCTCTTTGAATAATTCAGTGAAGAAACAGTATAGTTATATAGTGTAAATATAAATTAAAAGTGTGAAATTATCAACTAAACCTCACATTCTGGCAAACGGGTTTTTGTTGTTTTTTTTTGCCATGGTAGAACGAAGGGGCAGGAAGCAGAGAATCAAATTTGCGCAAGCACAGTATGGTCCACCGCTGTACCCGTCCCCGCTGCCATCGTTCGTCCACAGTCCCTATGATCCATTATACACCCTATGTAGTGAGTATATGTAGTTAATTGGAGAATATTTGGGACTCAGCCTCACATTGTAACTTATTTTTGCATATAGGCAAAATTAAAAAAGCAAAATTAATGGAATGCCTAAAAATGTCAAATGGCGCTTAATATTAGTGACAAGAAACACTGAGTGAACGGTATGTTTAAAAAAAATAAAAAATAATAATAATATTAACCATTTCTGTGATGAAAGTATAATACAAATGTCTCAATTTTACAGGCTTAGCCTATAATGTTTACTTTGCATTTTAAATGTTCAGTACTTATTTTAAAAAATAAAATTAAATAAAAAAATAAAAAATAAAATAAAATAAAATAAATAAAATAATAAATAAAAAAATAAATTTAAAAAAAAAAAAAAGGGACTGATCGTGATGTTTTGTGCATCATCAATACAGAATCGCGCTGAATTTTACATCTCCAGATAAATTTCATTACTTCAAGTGTGTATGAAAGCACACTGCACGTCAGGCTCTCAACAGCACAGACTGAAACGAATGCCGATCCAGGTCTGAAGTGCCCGTGTGTGTGTCTGTGTGCACGCATATGCTTTGATAGGCACATTTACAGTCCATATGAGGCACATATGCACCGGGCACACTGAAAGCATACTGAAGAAGTGCCAGAACTTCCAATGCACTTTCATTATTATGCACATGGAGACACACACATTTTATTTTACACACAAACACATGCCTGAGTGAGAGGGCTCTATCTGAAGCCACATGAAAAGTGACAGAAGAAAGGCAGAAGATAAGAACGATGCATAAATATATAAAAGCCGCTCCATTCTGTCAAAGCTCATCTAGTGCCTTGGGTTAGACAGCTTGGGTTTAAAGTCAGAAAAATTACATCCACGACCCCCCCACCCCCATCCGAGATACACACAAAATTAAATAAGCCTACATTTTGATCACAAAATACTTGTCTAATCTCCCACTTTCCTCACTACTAAAGCTATTAATGATTATATTACCTATAATCTCTCTCCTTTTTCCTCCTTATTTCCTGTCAGGAGGGGGCGGGAGCAGATGAGCAGCAGTACTTGGCCTTTTGTCTGGAGCCCCACACGACTGTTCAAACACAGATTGCAGAACACCAATTCACCTCCACACGTGACCCGAGAACGACACCAAGACCTAAATACAGCAGACTGAATAAACCATAAAAACGTACGCACAGGTGTGGCTTTGTTTCGTCTGCGAGAATGTAGCCGTACGGAACAGTGATTATCTGTACGCAGAAAGGTTTATGAAAATCGCAGGCCGATATCAATGCCTGCCAGCTTAGGGGCTGTGCCTCTATAATCTTTCAACTTTTGTACCATTTTTACCACGTGTATTTCGTCACGTGTATCTCTGAAATCAGGCAAAACACATTCTTGGAATTACTTTGCATCTTATAGGCTTCATAGTTTATGAGTAAACACAGGTATACAAAAGAAAATGGTCAACATAATTTTCTTTATTTCCCTTAAATTTATAACAACTCCTCTTCTAGTACAAATTAGTCCTACAAGAGAATGCGTTCACTGAAAAAAGCTTTAAAAAAAAAAAGGTTTCAACTGTTTACTTGCATTTGACAAATTTAAATGTGCCTTCAAATTGAATCAAAAAATACTGAAAATTTAGTTTTTAAATGCTTTTGAATATTAATGAATTAAATGTTATACTGTACAACACATTAACCATGTACAACGAAATTGGTCATGTCCCCCCCACCCCCATTTCTTTGCCCAGAGTAATGGTTTCTTGGTGCTGATGTATCGCTTGATTTAACATTTCTTAGGCTACACAATCTTGTTTTTACACATGAATTATACAACAACCAGCCACGACACTTTTACAGTATTGGTCTTTTCACATCCAATTATGTAGCTAAAATTCTTTCCATGTAAGAGATAGGGAACACCTGTACATCTGCTCATTCGTGCAATTATCCAAATCAGGTAATCACGTGGCAGCAGAGCACCGCATTAAATCCTGCAGAAACACATCACGAGCTCTGGTTAATGTTCACATCAAACATCAGAATGGAAAAAAATGTGATCTTAGTGACTCAGTGGCATGGTGCTTGGTGGCAGACTGGTTTCATAAAACTGCTGATCCCTTGGTTTCCGTGTACAGCAGTCTATAGAGTTTACATGGAAAGACAGAAAAGAAAAGAAAGAAAAAAAAAAAAAACACCACACACAAACAAAAAATCCAGTGAGTGCCAGCTCTGAGTGCAGAAACGCCTTGCTGATGAGAGGTCAGAGGAGAGTGACCAGAGTATTTCGAGCTGACAAGGTGGCCACGCTGACTCAAATAGCCACTCTGTACAACCATGATGAGCAGAAAAGCATCTCAGAACACAAGTTTGAATCAGATTGGCTACAAAAGCAGAAGAGCACATCAGGGTCCACTCCGGTCAGCGAAGAATGGGAATCTGATGCTCACAAAACTGAAGATTAAAAACAAACCAAGGGATGTTTTTTTTTGGGGGGGTTTTTTTTATTTTTTTTTTTTATTCAATTTACCAGCCATTTCTGGCACCAACAACTTTCAAAGACACCAAAAACACATTTCCTGCCACATGATTGGATAATTCGAGGAATGCGCAGGTGTACAAGGTGTTCCTGATAAAAATATACTTACTATATACACTACATACTGTACTATGGAAGAGATAATACACTTGATGATGCTTGTTGGCTGATGCATTGACGCATCAACCCGGAAAACTCCTTACAAAAAGGTGTGTATTTTGCTTTGTCTGTGAGATACGCGTTGCCGTTTAATCTGTATGCCCCGTTCAAACCTGCACGGTCACCTGAAAAATCAAAGCGACAATGCAAACGTTCTTCTGGACTCGCACTTTTCCAACACAGATTATTGCAAGCGTGGTCCATGGAGAATAACCTTGGACAAATGGCACACCCACATAACGAGAGGCCAAGAAGAATAAGAATGCGAGTGTGTAGGTGGACGGCTTGGGTTTAGTCCTGCTCGCTGAGCTGTAACTCAGCTGCTCTCTCTTCTAGGCAGACCTCAGGCTCCTGCAGGCTCATAAAGTACGTTAGCTGACAGAGCCGAGGTCGGAGCACTGCCGCAAGCCTCCAATAACACCCAATTAAACACACACAGACACACAGACACACAGACACTCCATCCCAACCCCCCCGTCACGCCACACACCTGTGAACAACTGTGGTATGCACTCCATACCAATCTTCTCAACGTACACACTTCCTTTCGAAAAACTCCACATCTACCACACACGCTGAAATGCAAAGAGACGTTAAGCTATGCGGTGACGAGCTAAAGGTGCCGCTGAACAAACCGAAGCCGGTCTAAAGAGCAGACGTCCATTAACTGTCGTCTGAGCAGCGATCCAAAGTCCTCACATGACCTCACAGCTGCTGTGAGTTTACGTTCAGACTAAACAGCGGCACCTGATGGCTTCACCACCAAACTATCCTGGCAAACGTTTCCAAAACATGTGAAGACAGCTACGTCAAGGACACCCACAATCCGGCAAAGAGAGGAGAAGCGGTTCTTTAATGCGCCCCTGAATGATTCTGCGTTGATACACAAACGCATTTGAATCCTTCACACTTATTTAGTTACTTAAAAAATGTCAAGAATGACGAACATTATTACTTAAAAGTAGGGTTGGGCGATATATCGATAACAACAACAACAACAACAACATCGTGATAAATGAGTACGTGATACACTTTTTGGAGATATCATTGGTATGATTTTTTAAAAATAATTACAATTAAATGGTACTGAACGGGCGCCATATATTTGACGTAATTTTTTTAAAACTTCTTACGCGTTAAAGAAATGTATCGTCAAACTCCGTTTAACGCCGTTATTTTGTTTATTTTACTACTGTTAGTGAATCATGACATGCATTGTGTATCGTCGAAATGTCCTCAAGTATCGTGATATGATCTTTTCGTCATGTCGCCCAGCCCTATTTCAAGGTTCTTAATACTTAAAAGAATTAGCATTTAAATGCATTTGAATTATTAAAATATTCAAATGCACTTAAATAACGCTGCACCACACATCTATTGCATAAAAGGAAAAAAAGAAACAAAGAAAAAAAAAAAAGCACGAGGGGAGAAGAAAGTCATATGTTAATCATAAACTTCAGATTCGTGTCAGACTTGTACTTATTTACTGACAAATGTTTTCTTGTTGCTGATATTTAACTACATTTTCCTTAGAAGTCCTTAGAGTTTCCACTCTGCCACTCTCTCTCACAGTGAGACTGAACACCAAGTAGCTTATTCTTCACTACATATGCTCACTTCATAGGGTATGACAAAGGTGTCTGTAGCATATACCTGAGAAATCAAACACTGATTCAGAATTTTAAGCCACGAAGTTTACGAACTGTTTAGACAGACATGCATTAAGCATCTAAAAATCAAGAGAACATCTGAACATGATTTATTTTTTTATTTTTTTATCCTTTGAATATGTAAGCATTATGAAAAACTCGATTCGAATGGTACAGTTTGTTTGATGGCCCCATGCCTAGTTTTACCATGGATGAACTTTATGATATTACCATTTGAGGAACAACACATATGGTCACAAATCTGAGAAATCTGCATTTTAAAAAAATAAATAAATAAATAAATAAATAAAATAAAAAATCTGCATAAAAGACTCAAGGTCCAGAATAATTCCCAGTTCTAATTGCTAATCTAGTGTAAAATAGAGGCGCATCGCAAAAAGCCTCTGGTGCTCGTGCGCACGGCAAAAAGGGCCTAATGTTGTCTCGGCTGAATTTGTGAACGCAGCGATGTACAACAGACAGCGGTGTTGCTACGGACGACGCATGTAAAACAAACGAAAAGCAAAGATGGGGGAAACTGATGATTTAATTCATGAACAGGTGCGCCAATTACGGCACGCCGCTCCTCAACACCCCTCCTCTCCGCTTCACGCTTTAGCAGAAATTGGACACCCTGGTGCTGACAGCTCGGCCCGAGCAACTGAAAGAGGAAAGAAAAGAGAAAGAGGGAGATGCTTTTAAAAAGGGCACAGTTGGTGGCTGCGACAAGGGGCTGTCTGTCTGTCTAAATGCCCGTCGATTTATCTAAGAGTGAGCGGGGGTTGGACACCGACTTCCTCCCCTCTCTTCCTCTCGCAGTCCAGGTGTTCAGATGGAGGCCGTTTTCCCATCCCAGAATGCACGGCGAACAGGCAGCCAGCGCAGCAGCCACAGCTGGCAGTCTTGGTTCACGGATGTGACTTCATTTCTTACGCCAAAAAAAAAAAAAAAAAAAAAAAAACCCGCAATGGGAAGCATCGTATTATGGAAATGACAGATGTGTACATCATCTCACACAAAGGCATATGCACACACACGGCTTTTTGACACAGTTCCAGACAAGCGAGTTACTACTCCGGCAATTTATAGCTTAAGCAGAACGGGACATTATTTCCCACAAACACTTAGACGCGTCGCTGCACAAATAAATACAGATGCTGAAAAAAAAAAGTGAGAAACTCTTGAAACAAGACAACTCATTAAAACACTGAAATATGTCTGCAGGAAGAAAAAGAAAAAAAAAAAAAAAAGTAAAGAAAGTTAACGTCCACACGGCCTACTTGAAAAAAATTCATGCAGATCCGAGAAGATTATTGGGGTTAAGTTTCCCAACAAAGATCTTTAATGGTAGCACGAGCAACACTACCTCCACCAGCCAGTCCCTCCAGGATTTAGCAAAATGAAGCAACTCTGCAATATTCGGAGGAGCTTGCAATTCTTCAAAGTTACCAAGAATTTTCCAGAGATTTGGGCCGAGACGCCCATGTGACGTCATCACAACGCACATTCAGCCAAAGCCCTCTAAAAGAGAGCTAAAAAGGTCTCATTTACCGACAAACATCACCGTGAAAGACAACTTCGTGCAACTGCGATTTCGGCAGTTCGAGCAGTTCATCGCAAATTTGAGAAAAATCCGCAACAAAATCGAAACTACGAAAACGAAATCCTGTACGGACTGACCAGTTAAGATGAACGTAACTTCACTATGGGCGCGGGATCTTTCCAAATAGCAGGTTGTGACAAACACTTCAAATATTATTCAAAAATCATGCCGGATCAATACTATGGATGCATCAATATAATTTATTTTTTTTACCCCGGTACTCGTCAATACTGATATTGATAATAGAATGAGTAACCTACTTAGAATGAATCAATCAGGGAGGTCACAAAACATTTTCCTTTTTGCTCGGTTTAGCTTTTCCTGGTTTAAACGGTGACCACAAAAAGGTGCACAAGTGCACGTTCATGCATTTAGGCTACTAGATTCGTTCTTTGTAACGTTAGTATTTTAAATTAAGTGCATTAGCTAGCTACCTGGGATCAAGCAGGGTTGCAGTGGAGAACAGCGGGTTTTGTCTCACTTCGGAAAAGCTCTTCTGTACAGCTGTACGCAAGGTACGTTTTTATTTTCATTGCGTTGGAATCCCTCGTAGTCGATAACTGATGGGCGCTGATCGTCAGAAACAACATACTGGGTAAGGGTTGTTATTTCCCCTCACCTGGTGATGTCCGTATGCATGTTTTCCCCCCTTTCTTTTGCCTAGCTAGCATGTGCTGCTAGTAACAGACTTCCCATGCATCATGAGTTTTATGTCCAAGATGTTTTTCTCCCATTTTTGGAGAAAACCTGCCAATTCCTACCCACTAGTCCCCTATTGTACAACAGCTACCATAACAAGAGTAGCGGGTGAAAGCTAATACACGCATCCTCAGAGACATGTGGATCCAGCCAAACACGCGCGGAGGAAAGCGCCATCTGCCTTCTTCCACATACATGAGCTCACAGAGGGGGGGAGAGAGAGAGAGAGAGAGAGAGAGAAAGAAATGCCATGCCTCCCACTTTAGAGAAAACCAATTTCTCCCCCTTGCCTCCTGGCCACAGGTTGCTGTGGTATCATCTAGATTCAAGTAGGGCAAACTTTTCTACTGCGCATCTAGTCCCTTCTCTTGATATTTAACATCGTTAATCATGAAATTTCACATCCAGATCACGGTCATTTTGTGTCGTCTAGCGTATGACGACATGGTATCGGATGTTGGTATCTGAGCATTTATTTTATGAGGATGAGTAAAGAAGATAGTCTTGGACTGATACTGATACCATACCGAATCAGAACCATCACAAACGCCAATTACCAGTCCGTACAGGAATTTTTTGGGATAGTTGTGGCCAAAAACGCTCGATTTTGCTGCTTTTTATTTCAAGATGTTCGATGCAACTTGAGAGTTTTTTTGGGCTTTTTTTCAGAAAAGCAACTTGAATCAGCGAAATTGCGGTCGCATGAAACTGTCTTTCACAGCGATGTTTGTTGGTAAGCGAGACCTTTTAGCTGTACTCATGTTCGACGTACGTGAATCGAAGAGGGCTTTGGCTGAACGCGCGTTGTGATGACGTCACGTGAAAATCTGAAAAGATTTTGAAAAAATTGCAAGCTCCTCCGAATACTGCAGAGAAAATCACAAAATCCTGGAGGGACTGAATCACAGAAATACTACAAAAGCAGCGCAGAGTGCCGACACGAACGCACCCACGACCTCACTGAGAATCCCAGCACCAGCGTGTCAAAGAAACCTGATGGAAAGAGTGGGTCAGTTGGCATGGCAACAAAGCTAAAGGGGAAGCAGGCAGTCTGTGTGATTGGCCTCTGAGGAGGACCTGACACACGAACACTGACAGACTAACACACAAACTCACACAAACGAGCTTTGAGTGATCTCGGGAAGACGGAGAGACCTGGAGATGCCCCACAGTCAGACAGGAAGGATGTGTTTGATGCCGGAGCTAACAGGTAGATGAGATTCGGTCCCACTCAGACATGCTCTTTTGCGCTCAAGCCTATAATCGCAGGAACTGGAGGCCGGTTTTAACCAGCTGACCAGATGGACTCGAGCATGTCCAGCTATATCAGCAGGATGTGTAGAGGTCAGGGTCAGATCTCCAGCAGAGACCGTCTTTAAATAATGCTTCAACTTCAAAACACACACACACACACACACACACACACACACACTTCAATAAGTACTGATTATCTTTCCTCTCACCAAATTACACTCCATCCAAACACTCCAATTTTCTCCAAATAACCAATCAGCTTCTCTTAAAGAGACGGCCCACGTGGTGGAGCAGGGAGACAGACAGCAAGGCTGCTGCCCCGACACTAACCTTTCACAAGTGTGTGTGACCATGGGAATATCCAGGCTGCACTAGCAGTGAGTCTAGCGACGGTTCAGCCACAACAGAGACAAAGCTTCCTGCATTAGGCTCCTTACGGTGTTGCTGTTTCACTAGTTACTGTGTACAAACTGAGGCTCATCACACGACTGCCTTTAAAATACTGAGTAAAATACATTTCCAGCTTTTATCTACACATTAAACCACAGCAGGCGTATTTGCAGCACATTTCACAGACATTTATAGTGCTTTGCATAAGCAAATAGATAATAAAATGAAGTAATAAAAATAAATGGAGATTAAAATCATGATAAAAAAAAATGGAACTGAATTCAAAGTGCAACATGAGTGCCAAATCGATGCAAAATAAAAATAATCATAAGAGCTTGATGCTAGGAATAAAATGTTTTCAACAATGTTTGGAATAAAAATAATAAGTTGAAGTAGTGAAACATTTTACCCTTTGTATTCTGTTGCACTTTTAATTAAAGATAGTAGAGCGCAATGGTAGGCACAAAATGTTTTAACATCGATTTAAAAAAACAAAAAAAAAAAAACCAAAACAAGTTGAAATTGAAAACCATGATGATAAAAAAAATAAAGCTAAAAAAAATTAAGTAAAATACAATTAAAATGGATTAAAAGTGAAATACAATAAATGAGGTCATAGGAGTTCAGTGGTACACACAAGGTTTTTAGCTTGAATTTAAAAACTAAATTGAAATTTAAAAAAATAAATAAATAAATAAATAAATAAATATGAACTAAAAAAAAATGTATTTAAAAAGTCCTGAGTGCTCAATACTAGGCATAAAAAGATTTTAAAATAGCTACATTTGCTATTTTCATTACAAAAATCATTTGGCTGCCACCTGCTTTTGTTTTTAAATACTGATGCCATGATACCATTAAACAATTATTATTTTTTACTAGGTTATGGATATTCAGTCGAAACAACAGACACTGAGAAAATGTTTTAGTTTTATTTTTTATTTATTTTTAACCACTTCAGCTAACTTTTATTTCCAAATACAGCATTTAACAATTTCAGGTAAATAAATGAATGTAAAAATTTGTATATATATTTTTTTTTTTTAAAACATAAAAGATATCCAAGATAAGAAAGTTGACATAATTAATTACAATATCGATATTGTATTGTCCGATCACCCAGCCCTATGGAAAAGGTCATGAGGTAGGTGAAAAACATCACCCGAGACCGATCAAAGTACCAGTATCTCCAGTGGCTGATTTGGTTTTTCCACGTTATCTAAATGGATTTTTGGATTCTAGATTGAACAAATAACATTTAACCAGCTGGACAGCAAGACAAAATTATTATATATTTTTTTATATATATATATATATATGTAGGGTGGTGGGAGATAAAAAACCTCCTAGCACCATTGAACTGGAATCAGACCAGACGTTGCCTTACGGGGAAGAGGAAAATAATATTATTATAAAAGTCATGACCAGGTGGGATTTACAACGATTACACTCTATTCGTTAAACAAATGAACAACGAAATGTCAGAAGCGTTTGGTTTTTTTTTTTTCTGGTTCTGTATCTTAATACGAAACCTCGAACACAATCTAGAGTCGGAGATGAACAAACGCTGGCTTTTCAAATCATATGATCACGCTGAGAAAAAGCTTACTCACCAAGTCGATATTGACTGTGCGCAGGTTACATGGTCGACACTCTCAAATAACACACGTGTGCACACAGACACACACCTTTGAACCATCTTCCTCCCTTATACATACAGCCACCTTGTTCTTGCCCCAGTAAGCATGTTCAAAGGTACTTATGGCTGTGCAGGGCATTACTGCAGCGGATTTGTGATCTCACACACACACACACACACACACACACACACACTCCTACTTTTCAATGAGCACTACAGCATCAATCATTCCAGATACCAGGCTGTTGACACAAGGGCTCTGGGGAGGACGAAAGGGGGGAGTCTGGAAAATTCCATAAGTAACGAAGCTTATGAAGCGAGGCTTTGGGATGAGACTAGTGGCCTGACAAGGTCAATAAGCTTTACGGCCTGCTAAACTGCTGTGAAAAACTCCCAGGCAGGCAGAGGCACTTTTTGAAAGGGAAGGCACGGGGGAGTCGAACTGCTGCTGTAGCTTTATTGCTTCATTCTTCTTTCTTTTGTGCGTCTAGTTATTTTAGGATTTGCACTGACCCAGGTGAGTACTGATACATACCGACTGCTCAGGTTGTTCCGAGATTAAGCATAAGAGCACAAGCAGCCTTCTCTCATTTCTCATCACCCAACAGCATGGGTACGGTTTTGCCAAAAATGCTTCAGTGTGGAACAAGGTAGTGGATCACCAGTAAAACCACGAGCTAGCACCTGCCAAAAAACACGTGTGGGCTTTCGGTCTCGGCTTTCGCGTGCTGCGGCACATGTGTGCGGCATATCAGCGTGAGAAGGTTTCATATGTGAAAAGCTGCGCTGTGAACTTTCCGATACGACTCTTCAACGCTTCGCTAGACGCGCATGAAAGAAAGAGTCCCTTGAAAAGCGTGACGCTGAACATACAGCAGGCTATTAGCTCAAAGTTATAAATTCAAAGCGTGTCCCACCTAGCGTGTCCGTGTCCTACTGAGCCACAACTCTGCCTGTCAACAAGTTTATGGCCTACATTCAAATCAGTGCCCTTTGCCGGACACGTGTTCTGTCTGTTACTTATGCCCTGCTAGAAAATAGTCCCTTACTGCTTACCAAGTTAACTTATAACTAGAGCTATAGATGTATATTTTCACTTATGAGAATGCAAGTTTCAGTTCCTGGAATGGAAATGAGGATAAATCTAAACACTCATTGAGTAATTCTTACATAGGAAGCCATCTGTTTAACCTGTTCGACATAGTGCTGACTTTTGTTTAAATCACCCCCCCAACCCCAACTTTTTGTCATCATTTCCATTGCCATTTGAGCTGTACTGTAACTAACAACCCATTCTGAATATGTTACTGTCCTGCCAGGGTAATAATCGTACTGCAGGGGTGGACAAACCAAAAAATGTATTAGCTAGTCTACCGAGCAAGTCCAGAAGCCTAATTAAATAGGTTTAAAAAGTCATTTAACTTGAAAGTATGACAAGCATTAATACAGTCTATAGATAATTAGCAAGTCCCTTGAAGGGATGACTTTATGTAGCCAAAGTCTTTACCCTCTCCTGATAATGTCTTTACGCCCTCGAACAAAAAGGCAGAAAGTCCTTGGCTAAGATTTCAGCTCGTGTAAAAATGTTACCCGAGTCTGATTAGCGTCTTCGCTTTTTAATCAGTCCCTGCAGGATTTCACGATAAACGCAAAATCAAGCAAACGGCACAATATCCGGAGGAGCTTGCGAGTTTTCAAAATGATTGCAGATTTTCAGCAGATTCGACGCAACGTGTGATGTCAACACAACGCGCATTCAGTCAAGGCCCTCTTCGATTCAGGTGCATTGAACAGGAGTACAGCTAAAAGGTCTCATTTACCAACAAACATCACTGTGAAAGACCGTGCAAAACAATTTCGTGTGATTGCAATTTTGCCGATTCAAGCGGTTTTCCGCAAAAAAAAAAAAAAAAAAAAAAAAAAAAAAAAGAACAAAAAACCCAAAAAAAAAAAAAAATTTTTTGCCGGAACAATCCCCAAAAAAAAAAAAAAAAAAAAACCTCTGAAATCTTGTACGGACTGTTTTTTTTGCCGTTTAGTCACTGTTCCCGTTGGTGATTCGTCCACCCCTGTACTAAACACTGCCCTAGAAATAGTGCAGACCATGAATTGGCCAAACACAATGATCACAAAATAAAACAATAATTTTTTGGAAAAAAATAAATGCAAAAAACACACTAACTAGTAAGAATAGCTTTTCCATCTGATCAATCTTCAGTAGTCTCACATTACATTCTGGTCGATATAATGGAAAACCTAGAAAGTTCTGATTGGTCAGCTACTAAGGACCTCAGTGTGTGGCCATAGAAGCAGATCCCAAGAGGGCTGGAAATGATGATGCCATCCCACAACCTCAGAGATCTTAACGCAATGGGTATGGACTGGGACGTACCATTAAATGGTGAGCAATCATCACATTAAACACTCATTTAAGAAGATCTGAACTTTCCAATGCTTTTGAGAAACTGAGCACTGATACCGAGTTTTGGTATCAGGTATTGGATTGGATTTGGCATGGGTTCCAATCCACCGGCATATTTTAATGGTGTAGATACCCTGTAAGGCTAAAAGTCTGTGGAAGCCCGACCATCACATCCATATGTGGTTCTTCCCCAAACTGTTTCCACAAAATTGGAAGCGCACAATTGTATATGTCGGATGTCTTTGTATGCTGTAGCACTACAATTTCCCTTCACTGGAACTAAAAGGCACAAATTTGTTCCAGCATGACAATGCTCCTGTGTACAAAGCGAGATCCATGGTTTGCCAAGGATGGAGTGGAAGAACTTGAGTGACCTGCACAGAGCGCTGACCTCAACCCCACTGAACACCTTTGGGATGAACTTGAGTGCTGACTGCACTTCAGGCCTCCTCATTCAACATCAGTGCCTGACTTCACTAATGCTTTTGTGGCTGAATGAGCAAGCCTTTACAGCTGCGCTCCAAAATCTAGCGAGGCTTCCCAGAAGAGTGGAGGTTACTTTAACAGCAATGGGAAAACTAAATCTGTAATGGGATGTTCAAAAATTACATATGGGAGTGATGGTCCACAAACTTTTGGTCATATAGTGCACGTTGTTGAGTGACAAAATTTGCCCTAAAGCACACCACCGTTCCGATCATACCTCTGAAGCAACAGAAGCTTGCAGAGATTCAACTCGGTTACTGCAAGGACATCAATATCAGATTGGTTCAAAGCAGGATCCCTAGAACTGACATAGCTACTGATAGTCCTGGATCTGGATTAGGAACTGCACCAAACCATACACACTGTTCACCAAAGCTTCATCTACATGTTCTCACATTCAGCATCTCTGAATGCTCATTTCAGAGCAGTGCGATTTTTTTAGCACTTGGTGATTAATGTTAATGTTACACAGCAGGAGCGCTGATCTCTGATCAACCATTCACTCAGAGCTGCTTCGAGCACACTCGTCCAAGATCAGATCAAGTAGGCTTTGTGGAGGCAGAGGCCTCTGGCTTGTGTAGGAGTATGGAGTGTGATAAGAGGAGGCTATTCAAAGCACTGAATCATCCGGCAAAAAACTTGATTTTCAAAACACATACGGTTTCGGGTTTTTTATTTATTTATTTTTTTAACGAGATCCGTTGCCATTTACCGTGGACGCAGTGCCTTTTGTAATTTCTCTCTATATTATTCTCTTCGGTTCTATTGTACGAGGCTGTACAAGCAGTAGAAAGAAAAGAAAAGAAAAAAAAAAAAGAAAAAAAAAAAAAAAGGTACGCCATTCCATAAAAACAATGTCCTTATGACAGTGTGCAGAGGTTAAGGCCTATGAAATGTTGGCAAAGGAGGAACAAAACCTATAAGCGTAAATGAGTTTCAGGTCTCTTTATGGAGCACAGATGAAAATAGGTATACACAGCATAACATTCTGTGATGAAAAGCATAATTATGATGTTTGTATGGGAGGAAATGGCCGTGTGTAATGGAGGTTGGAATAGTGTAGAGGCTTCGCCGACACTGGGACCTGGGCCGAGTTAACTGGGCTTACTCCAGCAGTTCACACAGGCTGCCCTAATCTCTCCAAATCCTCGCTATTTCAATGACTGCTCTCGTCAGATTAAGCGCAACCCTGAAAAGCTGCATTTGATGCATTAATTTAGTAAACTCTCCTTACGATTACTGCTGATTATTAGTTTGGACGTGGGTTGCACACTGTGCTACCTCGGGCAGCCGCAATCATAACCAAGATCAAGAGGGGAACTAGAGGGGAAACAATAAAAATGGGATTTTTTTTTTTTTTTTTTTTTTTTTTAAAATATACAAACATGGTTTCTTTTGTTTACTTCTCGTGGTAAAAAGCAGCTGGTGCATGCAATCAAAGGTCACTTTGTCATTTCCTGAGAACTGCAATAGCTCTAGAGTGTTAGCAACACCTCATTCAAGGTGTGTGTGTGTGTGTGTGTGTGTGTGTGTGTGTGTGTGTGGTCGCCTTGTCATGCCGGTATGCCATCTCACTCGCCATCCCCAAGGAAGCGGAGGCAGTTTTTGAGGCAAGCTCCTGTGGGTGGACTCTCCAAAAAAAAAAAAAAAAAAAAAAAAAAAAAAAAAAAAAAGGTTGCCTGAAAGATTAACCCGGCTCCCTTTTATAGTCCTCGACAAGAGGTTAAATCACTCGTTAAAGCCTGCTGCTCTAACCTGAATAATTAGATCATGAATATTATAGTGGCTGACTCAGTCACACCACGACTGATCAATCGTGACCGTGTTGGCAGGGAGCAGAGTCGGGGATAAGCCTCCTGCTGCACAGAATGCCACGCTTCCACAGGGGGCTGGTCTAATTAAGCTGAGGGCGGCAGAGTCAAAGAGGACGCTGTGAGCCAAAACAATTTCTTTTTGTCGGGTATAACGGCAACAGGCCGAGCTTTTTTCAAGGGGCTGTTTGAAGGGCAGTTGCACACTGACCCCTGTATCCTCTAATAAAACATCCATCTGCATTTCACTGAATTCTCATTTCGAAAATGTGTTTGGTCTGATTTCATCTCACTAGTGTGGTATAGCATGACGACGTAAGAAACACGAACCCTGGACTATCTGTACCCCGGCGCGGTGTGCGGATTTTCGCGTCACGCAACCATTTATGTGAAAATGCTGTTAAAATGTCCAATGAGAAGGGTGTTCGCACTTTAAGCACCAGACATAGCAAGTTTGTTTTACTGGTGGTGTGCACATCCCAACACATCCAAAAGGTGCTAATACTTTAAATCTAAAATGGTAAATGGCGCACTTATATAGCGCTTTTATCCAAAGTGCTTTACACTGGTTCTCATTCACCCATTCACACACACACA
>JANDJT010000167.1:12683034-12702620 GCA_024331685.1 Stegophilus panzeri | reverse complement strand
TAAATTCTGTCATAATTGACCAGCTCAAGTTTTCTCATGCCTACTTGTGTGTTATATTGTGGCATGAGAAAACTTAATAAATGTGAAAGTGCAATAAAAATTATGTTGTCACTAAAATCAATTAATAATCGTGATAAATAATCGAGATCTCAATATTGATCAAAATAGTCGGGATCATCATTTTGGCCATAATCGTGCAGCCCTACCTGAATGTGTGCAAAGATGAACATGTGACTTCTCAGGCTTCTGTAAACTAGAAACATTCATTTTGTTCTACAGCCTAGGCTTCTAAAAGTAAGGCAAGATAATATGACACTGGTTAATCTCCTGCTGCAGGGGTGACGTCCTGTATGAAACGTTTCAGCGAGTGAAACCTCCGCACTTGGCATCACACAAGCTTTAAGCTCCAAAGACAAACAGCCATTCAGGCTGTTTTCACTTGGGTCCAGTGGAGGTCACCGCATACGCTTCCCCTAGGCTATCTCTCAGCAAGAACCCGAAACGGATCTCTCTCCACCATCGCACATGCAAAAACAAAACTAGTGCTCCTCTTTCCCTGGCTTTGTTTCACTGTATCAACAAAACTGCAGGCCGCATTTGTTTTCATTCTCCAGGAAGAACGTCATCTGGCCGCTTTACTCGTCGTCGAGATAGCGTTCGCCATTCATCAGCTCCGACAATGCATTCTAACAAGAGCATAGATTCAGTGTCCTTCATAAAAAGACCCCTATTCTGAAGTCCCTCGTGCTAAAATAACACATTCTCTGAGATCTATACACGCACACACAAAGACACACAAACAGAATGACATGCCGCTTTGTTACAGCACTCGGGATTTCTTCAGGATGTGCAGGACGGCCAACTTTTGACTCATAATCTCATTTCATACAGCATTTTACACACATTTTATTTTGAGTCACCTCAACGATTTAAAAACCCCCTATCCCACTAAAAGCCATCAGGGTCCTCATGTAGTTAGCATATTTATATATCTCTCAGCCTCGATGAATGCTCGATTCTGATTGGTCAGAAACATAGTAATTTTTTAGAACAACAGATCAGACAGTAGTGCCGGCTGCAAGGTTCATATTAATGTGCTTGTTTCTATAGTAGCAACTAACACAGGGACTTGTATATCGCATAAGCAAGTTGTAAAACATGTGTGATTGTTGATTTGGTGAAGTCTATGAGGAGACATTTCTTCAGCATTTTGGAAGGAGTCTCCCGTGTCAGTAACAGTCTTCAGGACAGAGGACTTTGTGTGCTTTGTCATTTCTCAGTAAAGTGACATGCTTGGAAGGGGAAAAAAAAAAAAACCAAACAAACAAACAAACAAAAAAAAAAAAAAAACCCCACCACAATAGAACCATCAGAGAAATTCTAATGGTTTCCAGTACAAATACCATTACCGGTCCTTAATGGTATCCACCAGACATTACATGCCACCAATAGAAGACAACAAATTACCAGTTGAGACCCACAGGGACTGTTACAGTTTCCATTAAAACCAATATAATTCCCATTAGAACCATTACAAATTCTATGAGGGTTTCCACTGTTTTTCCCCCAGGTGTTTTTTTTGTTGTCTTAACTAGCATGTCCTTATTTAACACTAGCTAAGCTAATGTAACTGTGCTAATACGGCAAGCTAAGCAGCTAACTTGGGTAACTGAACAAACGAAAGGGAATTATCTTTCTTGTGTTTACACCAAACTAGTGGATTTTCCTTACTGCTGATGGCCTTTTCATGCAAATCCAAGTTAAACGAGTTACGACTTTTCTCAACAGTGTTTTTCTTTCAACGGTTATTAGTCAAAGACGGATTCAAAACGAGGTAAGGGCACATCATTTGAACAAGTTACTTGTAAAACTTGAACCGAAATGAAAGCTGCATGTATTTTTACCATTTAAAAAGACCAATGAAGTTCTATGAAGTTTTATGATTCGCATATAACACGATCAGAGTCAATATCAACCGCAAGATCGTGCAGAGACGAGTACCGGCCTTATACTGCGGAAGCCTTCACGGCAGACAATATATTTATATTAGCACTCAGTACAGTGCGCAGAGCAATAATGTCATATTACGCCTCCTCCGCTATTAAGATCCTTGGCGTCCAAACACTCAACACCAGAATGACTTCTCACGCACTCGCAACTCATTGAAGGTCTGCTCAGACAAGCCAGCTCGTATATCAGACAAGAGAGTGGGGGAAAAGCGAGGGGGAGAGAGGGAATAACTCTCCTAATATGCTCGGTGTTAACAGATATTGAGCGTACAAAAGATAACACAAAGGAAGGGTGCTTATGTGTTGCTCCCGAAATGCCAAAACTTTCCACAGCTCTTATCTTGAAGGCTGAGAGGTTGAAAGGACACAAAAGGGGATGGAAAAAACAAACACCCGCAAAAACCCCAAAACACAAGCAAGTCATGACTTCTTGTCAGGAGCATTTGGCTTTTGAGTTACTTTATCCCAGCAACCCCCCCCCCAGCACCTTCACAATCACAAGGATTTGTGGTGGGTGCTGGCCTGGGGGCAGAAATCATTCATCAAAGAGCATTCATGAGCGATGGAGCAAAGCCTGCTATGATGAAATTTCAACAACAGGCGGAATGTACTGTACCATAGTCCGTCTCCTTTTCTCTGGCTTTGTCAAGTGTCTTCGCCTGTCTCCTATAACCCGACTTCACCCTTTTGTGCTTTCGGATCCTGTTCCCTGATTTGGCAGGAGTCGCTTTGGCCTGGTCTTCATTTCCCCCATTGTCCTCTCCGAGCGGCTTCTTAAGTGCTCCAGTTAATCTCAATGCATTAAACAAGCTCGCTTACGCCAGGCAGCCACACAATGGAATGCCGGACACAAGATGTACAAGATATGAGCAGAAGGTAGACGTGCACGCACACACACACACATTCATGTGACTGCTTTTATGTCGTCTTTGTTCTATAGATTCAATGCGTGCCCTTATTAGATGCTAATGGCAGACTGAGCCCACTCGCGGGGTATAAAGCACAAGCTGGGCGGCACAGCCATTTGATCCAGCAACTGTTGTTAAAAAGAAACAGAGCAGACTGCAGCCAAGTATCAAAGATAGACAGGTCAGTCTCTCATGATCTTCCATGATCTCCCTGCACAGACTGAATTCAGATGCAAACGCTCTTAAAACAGATTAAATCAGAGTGTATCTATCCGGTTAATCCAGTTACATCAAACTTTAAGCCTTGTTTAAAAACTATCAGGATTGTACAGAAAGCATTTACGCCAGTGGAATACAATTCGACTGTAGACTCTGATGAATCTGATTGCTTCATTACATGAACCGTGATTTAAATGTCCTTTTAAGGTTCACTGTAATCTTGCACCCGAGATCATTTGAATTTATGAAATGGCAGCAGATATAAAGTGGATTACAGGAAGAGGCCACTTTAACACTGTACACAGACAATCACTCATCATTTATTGTTTCAACAAAACTCTGTTGTAAAGACAGGATGCTAAAAAATTTTGTGTCCCGGTGTTAAAAAACGTGTTCCCTTTGTTTACGTTTACATTCACATTTATGGCATTTGGCAGACACCCTTATCCAGAGCAACTTACATTCATCGAAGTGAGCAGTTGAGGGTTGAGAGCCTTGCTCAAGGGCCCAGCAGTGGCCGATCAGAAGTTCAATGTCTTAACTACTGAGCTACGACTGCCCCAGATGATATCTGCTACCAGATTTGTCCCCCCCCCCGACAAGGGTGTCAATCATACTCAATCAGATCATAAATCCCAGAATAATCAGAATTAATCCCAGTTCAAGATGAAATCAGAGGTTAGGATTATAATCACAGATTTGTCAAGCCATGTCTTGGAAAATGGTTCAACACAACTATAATCAAGTTAAAAATCAACAAATCCTTGATTAGCTCTTGTTGGTGCAACCAATCCTGACTCAACATTTCTTTATAAATCTCCAGACTGCATTTCATTTCCATCTGGTGAAACAAAACTACGCCAGGTCAACCTACAGAAACCTGATCCTGTGGCCTTGAGATTGTACTCTAGGCCACAGATTTGCACTCGAGATAACCCAAAGCCGATGTGTATCTGCCGCAAGCGTTTACTGCCAAGAGGTTTTGGCAGCCTGAGAGTCAGAAAAGCAAATGGCCAATTAGCAAAGTGCCACCATGCTAATAGCATCCTTCTGTAACCCCTCGTTAGCAGAGAAATGAACTGAACTGGAGCAGACAGCGATGAGATGGCGCATCTGGTATTGATGCGTCTCGCAGTCTATATCACGCACTCGCTGTTCCCAAGAAGATGCTGACTGGTCAGGCCAGAACACCCACACTGTTAGGTGGAGGATGCTGATTAGTTTGGTCAGCAGCAGGTCGGCCATCTTATCTCATGTCACGCTGAGATAATGGCATCCGACCGTCACACACTGCCTCCAGATCACTTGGTCTGGAGTCATCTGAGAAGTCAGACAGAGCAGGGATAAACATATCCTGCTGGGCAAGAATACATACATACGAATATGGTTTATCCTTTTTAACAACAAATGCAGTCTTCATAAGCGAAACTCAGGGCTCAAACCAAGAGTAGACATTCAGAGCTTTTAATTGTTTAAACAATCAGTCTAAAAGGGCATACCTGGGCAAGAAGAAACACCAGACAGTCACATATCAATATTTTTTTTGATCACTTGAAAAGTGGGTGGGTTCAAACAAAAGCCATGTTCCAGGTTTGACTGGTCGAACAGCATTCCATAAATGCCTATATTTCCTATAACCGCACTAGGATGTTTCACTGCGTGTATCACTCCGCTCTTCTGTGTTCGCCATGTAAAATTCCACTTCCTCATTCGAAACCATTACTACAGTAGCGTTATCGACAATATTGGTGCCCATTATAAACGACACTTCTCAGGAATATAACTTTTGACTTGAAGTATAAAAGCTCATCAGAGGAAGATGTAAAAGAAGAAGGGATGCCAATTTCTCCGCCAAATTTCCCCATGCCTTACGTTAAATCTTTAAGGTAAAATGTCCTATTAAAACAGGTCCAACAGCTGTCCAAAAGTTGGGAAGACACCAAGCTATCCATTAAATCTTCTTCTAGGTATACAACACCAATATAATTGTGTTAGCACTTATCTGCGAATATCAAAATACAACAAACATTATTATATTTCCCAGATAAATCATTTGTTTGAAAACTAATGGAGACACCCAGTACAATTTTAAGAGCGTGCAAATCACAGCTTGCATTTCTACTTAGTGAAGCTTGGCATTACACAGATGACACAATCATGAATCAAGAAAGCAGTTTCATAAATCATGCCTCACCCAGTTTGCTGGTTTCCCAAGCTTCTTACAACCTTACAGCCTAATCTCAGAGCAGCTCTCGTGCTTGTTTGAATCAGACCAGTGAACCGCATGACGCTTTACAATCTTTACAATGTTTCTGCGGCTCAACTGATTGCACACCTGATTTACATACAGCTTTTCAGCACATCCACAAAGTCATTAAAAAAAAAAAAAAGACACACCTGAGCACAAACACCCCTGTAAAAACCTTTCAAACACACTCACATACACATGTGCATCACATCAGGGCTCAAATCCAGCCAAATACCACCAATGGAAGAACAAACATGAACTCATTCTTCTGAACGCACAATCAAACAGAGGGTGCCAGCAGCTGCATTATCCCAGTAATCCAGTCCAGACTGAATGGACTGCCTGACCTCGCCAAGACGTTCCTATTGAGGTTCTTCATTGCGCCCAGGCTCCCCTGAGCCACTGTGAATGAACCCTAGCCCTTACAGGAATTAAAGCTTAAGGCTTCATACCTTCTTCCTTCTGTTTTTGAGTAAGAGACTGTGTGCCTGTAGATGCAGACGTGTCTGTGTAATAAAGAAGAGGTACAAGTCGAACTAATCCGGATGAAACATGAATGAGCCAGCAGTTAAGGTTTATTGCCTATGTGTAACCGAAGACGTTTAACTGCTCTATGTGCGTGTGTGTGGGGCTTGGGCTAAGGGCTCAGTGTTTAACCCGAGGGACTCTCTCTCCATTAGGTAAGGGAGAGAACGGAGAAAGACAGACATACATTCTTCACCTCGTGGCGCACTCTGGAAAACAGCTGTGCAAATGGGCACAGACACACTAGACATTTGAGCTATGAGAAGCGAGCTCGACAAGCTTCATAAACTTATACAGCCCTCTGTGGAAAGAAAAACACTCAGGACAACCCTGAGGGGAAAAGTGTTGTTTGTTTGTCTGGGCTGTAAGCTATAAACTGTGTAATATTGTCATTTTAAACCATTAAAACCACACGTGTGAAATAATAAATTGTCTAAAATGTTTCTCACTTCACAAGAAATCCCTAAAACGGTCTAAAAACCATCTATACACATCCATTTACCTCATTAAAAACCTTCCCATGTTTTCCTGACATGCTTAACAGCTAATCAGTGGGTTACCCGCTAGTAAATTAGCACACATTTCTCACAGGTAGATTTTAGTGCCAGTCTTGACTTTTTTTCTGTCATATCATCAACAGTTTAGTTAACAGTAACCAAAATTGTCAAAATGTCCTACAATAAACAAATTATTTTGTTTCCAACTAGCTAATGTATCACTTCCTTTTTGTTCATCAAGATGAGCTAGTATAGCTAGCTGGCTCAGCACACAGATTCTGAGGTAAAATTTTCATCATCTAATGATGGGCATATTAAACAAGTTCAACTCAGTGAACACAGTTTGTGATTTTCACAAACCGAACTCATACTTCTCACTTCCGAAATCAATATTATACAGAAATACTGATAAAGTCTCCGTTTTAAATGGAAAATTGTGACTTTCATGCTGTGGTAATGAAGTTGACCAAAAACGGCAAATTATACTGTAGTAATTATACTTAATACATAATACTTATACTTACTTACATACACACACACACACACACATACATACACAATGTATGTGTGTGTGTATATATATATATATATATATATATATATAAATATAAAATTTATTTATTTATTTATTTTTAAATGACAAAGTATTTCCTTTCACAGTACTTCAAAATTCCACAAGCAGCAGTGAAGACAACAGCGTTGTAAGAGGATTGCATCTGAAAATGTGTTCTGACCTGCAAAATCACTGTGCACTTTACTATTAAGCCACCTGTCATCTACGCATACAAATGAATACGTCAATCTAAACCAAAATACCTATCTATAACTGATCTCTGAGAAGATAAGCTACTCGGGTTGCTTCCCGTGACTCGGACATGAGTGCGCGTGTCAGCTAGAAGTCAATACTTTTTAGCCTAGACCAAAGCAGCAGCATGCGTTTTTTGTTGTTGTGCCTTTCTCTGTACAAAGTGCCGCTAGTTTGTATTGGCAGGATGTAATTTTGTGATGAATGAGCCTGTAGTCTGTGGCGTGACCTGCCCCTTCCTCCTAATCAGTCCATTCTGAGGGCACTCCGCTCATCTCTCAGAGCTCTAAAATGTCTCAAATTCACTTATCTTGTGTGATGAGGCTGAAACTAATTTGCCCTGGCTCTCTCTCACTCCCGTCGTTCTCCCTCTCGATGCCTCTCTCCTGCTCCCTCCCGAAGCAATTACTATCTGTATTTACAACCTGTCTCTGAGCTGCGCTGTCAGGGGTCAGGATCCAACTGCCAGAATATAAAATTACATGACGGCAGAGTATCGTGGCCTTCTGACACTTTCGCCATGCTTTCATTTTCTCTCCCTCTCTCTCTCTCAGACACACACAGTCTCAGAGTAAGACAGAACTTTTGGGGCTTGACAGAAAGGTATAAACACTCTTGCCCTGTCTCTCCCTCAATCTCTCCATTTCCTTGCATTCTGAATACAAGAACTGGAATTGTTGAAATCAGCAGGGCGTACAAAATGCTCCACAGCGAAATGTGATACATTTATGGCATGCATAAAAGGACAGATTACCAGGTTTGGGATTTGTGCCATGTGCGCACATTAGCGGCTGCCTTTTACTCTGAACCTACCTTGTTTACGCCGACACACATGCACAAAGACTCTAATTAATATTTACTGAAGTGCTTTGCCAGCTTGGAGTGCTTTGCCCAACAACATTAATGACAAACACGATGAAATGAGCTCGCACTCCCTTCATGCGCCCCTTCAGCGAGTTATGCTTTCGCGCAGGCAGGTCAATTAAACATAATAAAGCACTTAAAAGACAAACTCAGCCACGAGCCCTTAGTGCGTGGACATGGAGGCGCTCGCCAATTAGCACATGCATTAGTAGGTGGCCTTGTATTGTAGTGCTCGGCAGTCAGGCACCGCCGAACATAGTGGCTCTTTCTGTGTGGGCTCATAATGATCTCATTGTTACTCAACCGCTGGGTTTGGAGGAGGCACTTCCAGGATTCAGATATGCTCTTTTTAGTATGTAAGATGTAGCTTTTAAAAGCTTTCAAAAAGACCCATTAGGGGTCAAAGAGGCACTATGGAAGGTTTTTTAAAATGGAGAAGGTCCCAACTTCTCCATCGATAATAATTTTGCTTAGAAATAGAACGCTGCCTATGGACACAGGCTAAATCTCTTCACAAAACCCACAATACAAATAATGAATCAGTATGCATGGGCGTTTTAGGATGACTGTGTCTGTCTGTCTTGGGCTGAAATCTGAAATGCCAAATCACATAATGGCTTTCCGCAGTAAAGACAAACGTGACACCCAGACGTCCAAATGATCCCTGAGTGCACGCGATAATTGGACTGAGAACAGGAGACGGGATTTCTGGGAGAAACAAGGGCTCTGAAACTTAATTATCCACTCTTTGGAAATGTAGGGCACGACAGAAACTGCACTCTCGACCGAGCTAACGTCAAGCTCTCGTTCCGGACGGACCGAGAAGAGCGTCCGTGCGCATGCGCAAAACCATCCGTAAATCAAATAAGCACTCTCGGCAAAAAGATAACGCACTTTTAAGAACTATTATTGGCCTGTATGAAGGGCGAACATGGACAATACTACATTCGCAGGGAAAGGAAATAAAACAAAGCCCTTGAAGTAAAGGATAAACCTTTTGGGGGAAAAAAAACAACACGGATGATTTATAAGAAAACGTTCAGAAAGACGCACAAATAACAATAACAAATACCGTACAGCTTACAACAACGATCAGGATGTGGTCCTTTTGAAATCTGTGATATTCACTTACAACTGTCATCAGTCTATATAACTTTTAGAGGTTTTTTTTTTGTTTTTAAAACATTGCATTCTTCGGGAAAACAGACTGATTTCAGTAATTAGCGCTGAGCAAAAATAAATAAATAAATAAATAAATAAATAAATAAAACAAACAAACAAACAAACCAAATCACCATGCACATCAATATGACAGCGCAAAAAAGGACCAAAATCGTCGACTGATGAGAACCTGCCCCAGCTAAGAGCAGCACATATGGGCACAGGAGCAGACAATACGGCGGTGCTGAACGCTCCAACAACAAAAACACGGTCCTTACCCCACCATCCAATTACAGACGGGTGACATTCGACGAATAGGTTATTTGTGTATTCAGCAAAGATCCACCGGACTCGGATGCATGATTAAAATCCCAAAGTGTGGCAGCGAAAGAGGTGGAAATCCGCACGTCCACAGCGGAGCAGGCAGCTGAACTGGATCCGGTCGGCAGCACACAGGCAACAGCGACTATTGCACTGCTACTTCAGTCGCTTAACTCGGCCCACACGTTTACATCAACGCGGAAGTTTCACGCTACTCGCACTCCGATTGGACCACGGTCAGACGCGGAAGTGCGTTACGCCAATTCCATTGGCAGCTTCGTGGAAAAGAGGCGGGGCTTCACGCGAGGAAAGTCATGCGGCCGGATGCGATCCATGACGTCAACCCTTTGTTACCTTGCCGACCCCTTTTCATTTGTAATAGCGCGTGAGGCTAATAAAAGGTTCAATCTTGCTATCGCAAAGGGCGCAGCGACATAAATCACATTTGTGCACTCCCAATTCAAGCCACATGATTTAAAGACTTGGAAACAGGGTCTATCAAACAGGGACTTTTACCACCTTATTACCATAATAAACTTTATCCTTATCCTGGGTTCTAAATTAAATATAACTACAGCATATATGCTGTTTGTTATGCATGCAATAACAATACTGTGCAACAGTGTAAGCAATCTGCAACCATAAACTCACCTGACAACAACCCAATAACTCTAATGAACAGTAAATGTATCTGCAGTCACTAATCATGTACTAACAGTTGCTGAATTGAGCATCCAAACAACTCGTGCAATTACAGATTCAGCCAAACAGCTATTCTGTCTATGTGCAAATCTCTAACTTTCCAGCTATTCTGCTGTCAAAACACAGAGCGCAGACATGCCGCACAAACATCTACAGTGACATTTTGAAACAACAGCTCTGATATTCAGCAAAGGTCATGGGGATGAATGCTTTTCAGAAAACTGACTTTTCAGAATGTGACTTTATTTGGGCACAGCCTGAACACTGCAGTGAGCCTGACTACCTGGACCTGAGATAAATTACTCTGATTTGATTAAAACTTCCAGAAACGATTGCCTAATTCACATGCATTTCAGCCTAAAGGATTAAATACGTTATGCAATTAGCAAATGATTCTGTCTAGGAGGATTAATTAGCAAATATTATTCTGTCTAGGAGTATTGGATGAATAGAGGGATGAATAGATGGATGGATACTTGATTGATCCAGAGAGAATTGCTACTTGTATTAGAGTAGCAACAGCACAGAACAGAACAGAGCACCACACTACAGACTGTGTGCATATAAAAAGACAAGACTGGGACTCTTTATATAAAATAAAAAATAAAGAAGTTAGAAGGCATAAGGAATAATTAGAAATGTACAAGGCACGTGCACAGATCATGCACAATTTGCAGGTGCATTGTGCATTTTCTACCTTATTCTTATGTAAATGTAACAAATGAATATAATAAATGCGTTTCAACAAAACATAAAGCCAAAAAACAGTTATAACGTTTCACCTGATGATAATATTAATTAAAAGTGTAGCAAACCATGTTATAAAACGGTGACAGCACAGGTGTGACTGATACACAAACGGCTTATTAGCACATTTTTCCTCAAGGAATACACCGACAACTCAACACCAGAACTAATCACATTTAAATATTGAAAGAATAAATGCAAATATTGACTATATTTAACCGTACAGAATTTATTTATATAGTTTGAATGCGGCGAGTTAGCTAGCATGCTAAGACAATCTTTCTAGTATCCATGCAGCCTTCATGCGCTACCTGAATTATCGTAAACACGAGTTTTCGGCTCCAAAGTTATTCACCAACATCCATTCACGTCGGAATTACAAGGACAATATGATAACCAAATTACTTTCTTTTATTGCTGACCTTTATCTTTTCTTCGTGATAGAAAAAAAAGCTCTGTTTCTGTGTCTAATTCTAAGTAATTGCTTTTTTTAATATACATACAACTTACTTTTACCAGTCGCATATTACTGCATATACAATTGCTAATATCTCATTATTTACAATGATAAGGCTTAATATCAAATAGGTATAAGAAGGTTAGGGTGCACATGGATGCCCATAAATACAGCTTGGGAAATTAAAGTGGGAAATAACAGAAACCGGGTAGGGCACGTGAAGGTAGCATAAGGTAACCTAATAGAAAGCGCTGACTCCTTTGTTGCTTTCCTAAGATTGAAATGGATGGAGCACGAGCGAGTACTTTTTTCCTCTTTTCTTTAAAAAATAAAATAAAATAAATCACACTGTAATATAGACATATACAAAGATTATACTCACTCTCGGTGGACAACAGCAATGCGCGCGGCTCAAAACATGGTGATAGTTTATTATTTGGGGTAGTGTTTTTTTTTTTATGTTTTTTTTTTTGTTTTGTTTTTTTCTGCGTTGCCGAATCACTGCTGCTGTCTGCGGCACCAACTTCCGGCGCATGCGCAGAGCGGTACCTCTGCCTGAGAAAATCGGGCATGATTTTAGACGCTTAGAGGATCAGGTGTGTCTCGACGCCGCCTGAATAGAAAAAAATGGCATCTTTAGTCATGCAATTATTTCTCGTTAGCTTTTCAATATGCTTAATTTACAGTGACTAAACCTTAACCGCAGTTACAGCCAGTCTTTTAATGTGAGATCTTGCTTTGTGAATAGTGAATCAAGCTTTAATAGAGTATTTATTAGTAAGGTCTTTGAGGGTGGGCAGAGATTTGAGGAAAAGTATGAGTTAAACCTACATAGTATTAATATGTACAAAGTATGAGTTAAACATACATAGACAGACTGAAAATTCTCATTCATTCATTCAATTATCTTCAATATAATTTAATCTTCAATATCATGCTTTAGCATGATCGGAATCTTGGTGGATCCTGAATTAATCCCAGGAAGTGGGAAAAATCCATGAATGAAGAAGAAGAAGCCTTTGTTTGTTGTCAATACAAATATTGTATTTGTATATACAATATACAGTGCATATTATCCTCCCCCCTGCATATCCCAGCTTGTTGGGAAGTTGGGGTCAGAGCGCAGGGTCAGCTATGATATGGCACCCATGGAGCAGATAGGGTTAAGGGCCTTGCTCAAGGGCCCAACTGTGTCAGCTTGGCGGTGCTGGGTCTTAAACCCTCTGACATTCGGGTCAGTAACTCAGAGCCTTTAACCATTGAGCCACCATTGCAGGTCACCATGCACACACTCTTTCATATCTAGGAACAATATATTGTAACCAATCCACCTATCAGCATGTTTCTGAGAGCGTGGAGGAAACCAGAGAACCAGCAGGAAGCCGCAGGAAAACAGGGAGAATGTGAAGCTTCATGCAGACAGAACCTGGGACTCTGGGGTGTGGGCTGTGGCTTTGTCACTGAACTGAAATGTAATGCATATTTATTATCTCCAAGGCCCCCTGATTGATCTAAATCCATAATATGCACTGGCAATGATGTCAATAAGTTTTATGATTTGATAGAGAGCTCAATTGTGGAGCCTGAATCTTTGGCCAGAGTCTAACATTTCTGTGACAGCTTAGATAAATTGGCTCATTACATGCCCACACCTGCCGTCTAGGTGGCATTGACAAAAAAAAAAATCGGACTCACAGAGCAAATGAATGTAACTTGGTGAAAGCATGTGTGAAAATGCATTTGGCTTTCTAATGTGTTCTGCTGCCAGTGGTACATGATGTAAAGTGATGTGTCTCCGTCATGGTTAAACATTGCCTCATATAGAAATCAATACTTTTCAATTGATGGCTTGTATTCTCTCATTGACTGAAGAATCCATCCTTGCCATTTTCGCGTCAGCATCGGCTTGATAGTTTGCAGTCTGCTGTTGATCTATTCACTGACAATAAATCCAAATTCATGTCCATCACTGATGCATGACGACATGCATCATTCACAGCTTTGCGATCCATCAAGTTAAAGAAACGGGTCACACCCTTTGACCTTTTCAAGTTGTCCTTTACTTTAATCAGAGATCAGAATTCCAGACCAGTGTTAACGATTAAAGGAAGTACAGTTCAGGAAACTGATCCTAGTTCAGCAAAAAAAAGGACAACTTATAGTCAAGCAGAGGGGAAGTACTCAGCAGTTGGCTCCATCAGGCAATAATACAAAGTTAATGACGCAGAATGGTGTCTTTCTTCAGCCCTTGGAGATGTCAATACAGGATGTTTAGGAACGGTGTTCCTAATTACGATTTTTATATCCAGCTCTGGCATGATTGACGATTTTGGTGGGGATGTATTATCGATCCACTTCACAGACAAGTCATATTGATTGCAGTTCTAGATTGAGTATGAATTTTTTTTTTGTCCTCCTCCTCCTCGCCCACTTTCTCTCTCACCAATCAGAGCAGGAATTTAGATTCGGGGCAGCCAAATGTGACCTGTGAGTGTTTTTTTTTTAAATTATCCCTCTAAAAGCTTGCTGATGAGGGCACCACAAAGGATGTACCAGCTGTGTGGCTTTGTGCGCTGGGCAGCAATCACGCGTAATGGATCAGAGCGAGAATGCACTGTCTGAGGCCCTGCGCTCCTGTCCCTGGCGTTCCGCGTTTCATCAACTCTGTTGTTCCTCCTCCCCTGCAGCAAGGTTGAAAAATGGCACAGGAACAGCAGGTTGCTTCTAGCCTGATGGGTGTGCATGTGTGTGTGTGTGAGAGAGAGAAAGAGATTGTGTGTGTGTGTTTGTCTCTCGCAGCCGGGAAGAGGAGAAGAGGTCTGTTGAAATATCTGACATGACAGCAGTTTCTGTGCACCCACAGCTCCTAAATGACAATGACACCAACAGCAACAGAAGCAGCGGCAGCACGGACTGCAGGGCTCAGCCAGCTATTGTTCATCTCAAATTGCTGCTCTCTTTTGTCAAGACGAGCATTTTTCCTGCCCTGATCCAATGCCTAGGCATGCACTAAATCACACTCATATTGGTGACTCTCTACTGGAAAGGCTTTTTGTCCTAGCACAAGGCTCATAAAGTATACTAGAGTTTTACTTTACACAACCACAACAAATTTTACTGGGTCAGAGGGTTTTTTTTGTTTTGTTTTTTACGAGAAATGCCATGGCATTTGTGACCTTTTTTTTCTTTTTTTCTTTTCTTTCTGAAAGGTAGTTTTAAAACTATGAGATGATTATGCAGGCCCCTAACATAGTGCTTTTGAGAAGGAGCGAGATAGAGAAATGTGTTGAAAATGTTAATAAAAGTTCACCAAAAGGAACTATTTTTGTATTCATAAGCTATTTTTGTATGGAGTGGCTATGTGGAGAAAGTTCTAGGGAGGAGAAATTGTTTGTGTGTGTGTGTGTGTGTGTGTGTGTGTGTGTGTGTGTGGAGCTTTCAGATTTGGTGCATGTGGCTTTAATTATTATTTTTTAATTGTATTTTATTTAAGTTTTTTTCACAATTCATAAATGTTCGCTTTTTTTATTTATTTCATTATCAATCAATCTATAAATTAATTAATTAATTAATTAATTAATTAATTATTTTTTTACAAAAATATTAATTTATTCTCACATCATTTGTAAAAGATTCATGAAGATTCAAATTCATGTGATTTTTTTACATGGTTCATTTTGTGTGAACTATTTATTTGCACTTTTTTTTTTTTTTTTTTTAGAAATAATTCATCTATTTATCACATGATTTTTTTTGTTCACTAGTTATTTTCTTGACTTTCTTTCTTTTTTTTCTTTTTTCTTTTTTTTTTTTTTTTTTTACAAATAATTTTTGTTTTTTTCTCATGCAATATATCCATTCTTTATTGCCACATGATTTTTTTCAAACAAAATTTTCACATATGATTTTTTTACCCATAAGATAAATTTTCTTTCGCATAATTTTTTCAACATTTTCCATTCATTTCCACATCTTTTTTTTATGCATGATTCACTTTACACATAATCTTTTTTTTTTTTACATAATTGATTTATTTTCACTTAATACTTTTACCCATAATTAATAGATTTTTATGTGATTCCCCCACATCCAGTGATTCATTTATCATGAAATCTGTGGGTTTATTTATCACATACAATTCAGATGATATTACTTGAGTTCAAATGTGCAATTTCAGGTCATAACATATTAAAATGCATTTTAACATGTATTTCACATGTGATCGCACATCACTCGCATACTCCCGTGTGACAAAAAAGGATCACGTGATGAACTGTTTTTGTTTTGATCTTGTTGATGTATGTATACCGTAGTCAGGGAGAGCAGATGTGCTTTCCTTCTAGCCATCATAAACCTCATACACAGTGTGGAGTACATACCTTCAGTGGGGAGGATGAAGGATATCAGGCGGCTTGCAATCTGTCATCTCACATAATGGAGAGTCTACAGCAACAAAATAGAGACTCCAAGCAAAGCAAGCAAACAAATAGGCAAAAGAAAAAAGTAGAACAGTGGATCTAAGACTATATACATATGAGGACTGGTCATGATAAAACCTTATTTTGGTTAACATTGTTTTTACATTGTTTTTGCATTTGTTTTAATTGCACATGGATACGTTGCTCACAGCCTCGCAGCTACTGAGCTCATTTTACTGTCTGTGTGAAATTTCTATGTAGGTTCTTCTGGGTTCTCCAGTTTCCTCCCATCTCCCCAAAACATGCTAGGTGTACTAGCTTTGCTAATTTGCTCCTAGGTGTGTACTATGTGTGTGTGTATGTGCGTGGTGCCCAATGCACTGCTGTCCAATTCATCGTATATTCCTGACTCAAGTGTTCCTGGGATAGCCTCTGGATCCACTAGGACACTGACCAGGATAAAGAAGGTGAATGAATGCTAAATTGCAAAATATGTCAGAACCGTTTTCAGTCATGAAAGATTTTTGTTTTGCAATATGCATGCCACTGACGGCTTGCAAATGTATACTCAAGATCGTTTTTCTATGCTATCAGACAGAGTTTTTTGTTTTTTTGGTTTTTTTACTTAAAGGGTCTGAATTGTTGCCCTGAAACACCCAATTGAACACCCATCATTGCGAAATGGACAAACTACAAAAAAACACAGTATGGATTCTTAAATAGTATACATGGACCCGTGCAGGATGTAACAGAAATGTTTATACGCAGTAATTGTGCCATGCTATGATATGATATGACTTGACTTCAATTCCACTTGTCCACTAGGTGGTGCATGCGCGTTAAGCTGCGCTTAGTTTCCGGTTCCTCTTTGCGCGCTCTTTGACTCTTTGACAGAAGCATCATGGCTGCGCCCGGTGTGCATGTGTACGCAAAGTTACACAGCCTAATCACCTTGCTTGTGTAATGTTTTTCCATGTACATAGCTTACAAACATTTTTTCGTGTATGAAAACAGAAGGCGGTTGTAAAAACATGGCTCTGCGCATGTGCGAGTCGCTTTTGTGCAGGACTTTGCGCTTTTCCAGTCTGGCGGCGTCAATGGAAACTGCGCCACTGCGTCTAAGGACAGGTGTGTACACACTAACAGCACTGGAATTATCAACTGGACACCTCTGTAATGTATAATCCTGCAACACTATAGTTATAATAGTATACTCTGCTGGAAAAGAAAAGAAAACAATATAAACCATGGCATCAAGTATAATGGTGTCCTCTACAAGCATCAAACCATCAGCTAACCATTAAAACCATTATTAGTTCTGAATGGTGTCCACTAGACATAATATGCCACCAGTCGAAGGCAATAAATACCAGTAGAGACCCACAGGGACTATTACAGTTTCCATTAAAACCAATACAATTCCCATTATAACCATTAAAACCATTAAAATTTTTCTGAGGGTTTCTGTTGTTTTGTTTTTTTCCCCCAGCAGGGTATTACTTGCCATTTACAGATTTATTTAAATAAAACATTAATTTATGGCATTTTGTTGATGCCCTTATAAAGAGCGGCTTACATTTTCAGCTGAACTGTTGAGGGTTAAGGGCTTTGCTCAAGGGCCCAGCAGTGAGTGACACCTTGACAGGGCTGGGATTTGAACTCGCAACTTTCCAATCAGACGTCCACAATGTCCTAACCACTGGGCTACCGCTGCCCATGTTCAGATTGCTTCACATTGTAATTGCTTCATTTAATAATAATAAAAAAAAAATCCCTTGGCATTCCTTTCTGTCCTTTTGGTTTTCTGGCAAAGGCAAAATCCTGATCTTACATGCTTCATTTCATTTATACTCATGTATATAGCACTTTCGTCTCTTTCAAAGAGGAACTTTTGTTAGCTAATTTATCATTAATCTGCTTTCCCGGTTAGAACAATTCCATATCCGTAAGTGGAAATTCACTTAAGCGCAAAAAAAAGGCATCTGTGTTTAGATACATTACAGTAAACATTGCAAAGTGCACAAGTATTTTCATGTTAAAATGGTGTATAACATCCCACCTTATATGTGGAATTACAGTAGCAGCTTGCTGTTATATCAGGTAATGTCTTGAGGAATGACTTAATTATGAGACAAAACATGCTAATGTTAGGTACATGTTGTATTTGTTACCATACCTCCTATTCCTAACGAACATCAAAGTGAATTATGGGTAATGTGTACCCTTTAGCATACATTCCCTGCGTCCTAATTGACATAGTATCCGTACTAAATAGTATCTGAGATGAGAATTAATGTGTTCCCAAATCGTAGTGTGTTGAAATGAGTATCTCAAAGGATGGTCGGCTATTTCCGGTAGATTTTCAAAGTGTGGATCCGTGGACACTTTTTCAGCTCATATTTCCCACAACTCCTTGCGCGAGGGAGGAGGGGTTTTGTGACGGTTTGCTTTGCTGAAGTCACGGATGCATTTTTAGAGAGGTGTAAATGAAATGTGGAAAAATAAACGAAGGGAATGATCAATAAAATGATATAGTATACATTATATAAGGAATAACGAATGAAGAAAAGTGGAAATGCAACGAGGAGTTTGTTTACAGTGACGGTGTTCTCATCCGGGTTCTCTTCCGTTACGCGACGTGTTAGTATGTCCCAGTACTTGCATACTCTTTTAATACACACTCAGAAGAGAGTACTTCTTCTTCATAAAAAGAGTACATACTTTTAGTACATAGTATAAGTATGCCAGTTTGGACGCAGGGAACGTTTGGACTCTAAACTGTTGTGGAACTGGATATTCACTTTTCTGCTTGCTGTTTTATTGCTCAACTATTTTGTATGCTATTTCTCATAACTGACATAATATTCTGTATATTGCTTATATATATTTGTGCCTTTCAGTGTCTCTCTTTATTTATGCTTGCCTTTTCTGTTTTTTTGTGGTACAGTTTCATAGTGAATGGCACTATACAATTCCAAATAACAGTTGTTTGAGTTAAATGATAGGTTTCTGAAAGCTCTGTAATTCTCCTCTTCTTCAGCTCATCATGGCTGTGCGGTGAGGAACGCTGCGTTTCGCTTTGTTCCCACCTGTTTTATCTCCACCGAGGCGTTTCTGGAGAGACTGCTGCAAGAACGTACACTCGGCTTTGCTGAGAATCCTGCAGGCTCCCATGCTCAGGCTGCTGTTCCACCGGATAGAGGTAATCCTCATCCTGAGCCCCAGTCTGCCGTCTCTAAAGAGCAGTTTACAAAAAAACCCCCCAAAAAACGGTGTTTGGTCTCACTTGCATGGATCTGTCACAGACTGACAGTAATATGGCCATAAAGTTGGATTTCACTTAAATTACACTGCATTCTGATGTTTTCCACCATGGTGGTCTCGAGCACTGTAGTATAACAGTGTTTACAGTTGAGTGCAAATGTTTGCTACCCCTTAAGAAGTCATTTAAAGTGTCATTGATGTTGCCTCTTCAAGTAACAACGTGGTTAAAAAGTGTGTTAAGATAATAAATATATTAGATAAATAATGAAGAAAATCTCCTTTTGCGAATGCAATAGAAATATTCTCTAATTCATCCATCCATCCATCCATCCAGTCATCCATTATTCTATTACATATTGCATTCATCCATCCATCCAGTCATCCATTATACTATTACATATTAAATTCATCCAGCCATCTATCCATCCATCTATCCATCCA
>JANDJT010000167.1:12642347-12656771 GCA_024331685.1 Stegophilus panzeri | reverse complement strand
CCTAGGATTTCCTGATACTTCAATGAATCCATCTTGCCTTCCACACGCTGCAGGTTTCCAGTGCCAGAGGATGCAAAACAGCCACAGAACATCACCGAGCCACCACCATGCTTGATTGTGGACAGAGTGTTGAATAATTTTGAAACTAGAAGTCATTTTCAGTTGAATTTGGGGAAACCACTTGAAACATTCGTTGTGTTGAACAATTTCAATTTCTTTGTTTGATTTATTCATTGCAAACAGCTGAAAGTCTGTAAATTTTGACAATAAACCTGATTTGCAATGGGGATTGAATAATTGTGATTGCAACTATATGAGTGAGGTATGGGTGTACAGTAGCAAAAGGCATTTCACATTTTGTCATCTCAGCATTAGCTAAACATGACTCGATCAAGATACAACAAAGTATAGTTGAGGGAGTCAAAAGCATTCGTTCATGAGCTGTGTTTAACAAGGTATCACACTGATTCTTACAAAATATTGTATAGTCTGTCACTTTTTTATACAGCATTTAATATAATGTAGACATATAGGTATAGAGCCATTTTGCTATTATTCATTACAAATAATAAACAAAGTTTAGAAATACCTGACGTAGTTGGTTGAAATGCAAATGTTTAAAACGATGATAAGATTCCAAAGTGTACTTTCCAGGAAAACAGAAAAACATTTTTTTACAGGCTTTTCAGCATTTTGGCATAACAGCTTCAGTTGACCAGTTTCCATTTCAGTTTATATTCATTAAATTTATTTATTTCATTGTCATAGCTTCAAAATAGTATAGTATTGTACTGACCTACTTCTCTTTTTTGTATCTCAAACCGAACATCTCATTTAGAACAGCAAAGCGTTTGCAGAACAATGAAGGTACAGCAAGGTTAAAGACCATCAGAGCATGTACTGAAGTCCGTTAGTCATTAGTCCGCTTAAAACACTGACTATCTGCTTCAGGTATTCATTGAACTGAAAAACAGCAAAACAATGAGCTGATCTTGAGTACCACTTGAATTGTTAAAAGAACCTCAAAGAGGCGTGTGTTTTCCCCCCAAAATTTCACAACACAGTATATGGATGGGTGACATTACAAAACTTATCAATTAACTGCACAGGATGCACTGTCTATCTGATTTTCACATTAAACCACTGCACGACTGGTGAAGCACACAGAAATAGCAAACATTTATCTTGAACACACATAAACACATGAGATATTTGTTTTGCAATAGTCAGCAACAAATAAAACAAATCACTTCTAGGCTATTTCATATACAACTTCCCTGTCCTAGCCTTGTTTAACCCTGACATGACTTTAAACAATGTTTAACTGATAAAAAAAAAAAAATTGTTAAAGTTTCATACACCTACTAAATTGTAGTAGATGTCCTGTTTAGGCTGTATGTATAGGCTATAGCTAATTAAGGCAGTAGACACATTTGGTGATTAACTGTTGCTAAAACTACAGTTAAACAACTTAATATCTATTATACAAATAAGTGATCAAGTGACATCAATTTACATAAACTTCACAAAAAAAGTGTAGAATTTGGAGTCTTGCTTTACAATATGACAGACCATCATGAATGCATATTTATAAAATTGCATTTTAATTACAGTGAATTGTCAGTTGTTTAGTAAACTGATTATGCACTTCTTAAATGCAAAATTGAGCAAAATAAAACAGCTGAGCAAAAATAAAATGGTGTGTGTTTTCACACCTGAATGAGCCTGATGCAGTTTAGTTGAACAGATGTTAGTATAACAGCTGAGGTTAATCCCTTTTTCAATTGTAAACTGCAAAAGTTAAACTGCAAAAAAAAAAAAAAAAAAAAAAAAATATACAAATAATATTTTTGTTAAAGCCCCCTGTGCGTTTTAAAGACAAAAAACAAAAACGTGGTCCTTTCCTATATGCCAGTCATTATAGTATTCATTAACTCACTGCCCAAATCATGTAGGTTAAAAGATAATATGTTCAAAACTGAACCCAGATGGACACATTCTCTCCCATGCACTGCTCAAGAATATTAATTAACTTGCAAGTGCAAGAACTGGTTTATAATGTCACCATTTAGGTGGCATACAAAATAAAAAAAAAATAAAAAAAAACACCAGTAAAGAGGAAGAGTACAACAGGAAATTCTAAACAATGGACACAGTCTGGTCCTACACATAGATGGCACTAAGGATAAAATAATAACAGGACAGAATATCCTGGTAAGGCATTAAAGATTGCATTTAAAGTTGTGTCTTAAAGGCCATAGAGGTGAAGAATCTTCATGCATGAGCGCTGGTCATTTTCTGCAACAAAGGCATCTGCAAAGGGGAAAGAGACAGCTAATGCTTTTTAACTAGGCAGTTACACAAAAACAATGGAAAGAAAAAAATTCACAAATCACAGTTTGATTCTTGCCCTCTATCTAATTCAACATCTAGATATAAAAAAAAAAATGAAACTAATTGAAATAGTTAAAACATGGTAAAATCAACTGATAATAATAAAAATTAATACAAAATAAATATGTAAACAAAGTGCGAATATTTCTGCACTTCGGTTCCATCGTCCCGAAGTCAATGGGTTTTTTGAATGGGTTTTTGTTTAAATGTCTGAAATAAGGTCTGTGGTGAACACAAGCTATTTTCAGGTATTATTCTAAATTCTAAATAAAATACATCAGCAATACCTCATTCGTGATTTTGTTAAGCTTTTATGTGTCTTAAAAAAGGCGGTTGCGAACAAGTGGCTAAATGGGACTACGGAGGTTTTCGGGGACATTAAAAGGTCATCACGCCGAACAGGAAAACTCTCTACTACAGCCTCGTTGTGTTTTATACTCGCGCGCTTACATACTATTCCAACTTAAACTTTCCAACTTGTAGATTTATCAGTTTATAATAATTTCCAGTTGTAGTAGAGTTTCAAATTTTTATTAAAAATTGAAAGAGTCAGAAGCTTTTTGAAAGAGGAAGGAAGTGCTGGTGGTGAAGTCACGTGACCGTGGTGTAGTTCACTTACAGCCTAACTTTAGTTTTTTACTTCCGGCGATCGTATTTAGGCTTCAGAATTCATAACAGTTATATTGTACTATCTTGACGAACAAAACGTGTAAGAAGCACAAACTTTTGTTGGTCACAGAGCTTATTTTCTGCAATAGTCTGAAAGCCAATGGAAAAATCCTACTGGATTTTTGTAGAGGGAACCAGGGTGATGCTAACTTCCGGGTTCGCCTACAAAAAAAAAAAAAACCATCCCTGCAGCATTCTATTCCTCCCAAGGTCATTACAGGAGGTTGATGTAAATTAAACTTAATTCATTATTTCTTGTAGTGTGTTGCACTGATCCATGATGTCAGTGTGTTTTACCTTTGACAGGTCGACTCCTGTGAGGGCGTTAACTGTAACCGGCAGCTCGGCCAAGAGACGACTCACTTCACCGGTCACGCGGCTGCCCTCGCCACTCAGAATGATAATCTCGCTGGTCTTGCCCAAGGGAGCCGCCACCTTTCCAGCAATCTGTGCAAAGACATCTCACCGTTTGGTTAATCTGTTTGAGCCTAATCTGAACATGATGAGTATTTCTGGGATTTAAAAATAAATAAATAAATCCCTATTCATTTCCACTCAGACAGTTCTTCCCCAATCACACACCAGCTAGGCATCCTGGGAGAGCTAAAGCAGACACGTGCTTCCTCTGAGGGTCAGTAGTTTCTACTACTTTATAGCTATTTCGATTCAAACTTCCACTTTACACACTTCAAAGGAGTCCACAACATCCAGAAGCAAAACAGAATCTAATACCATACTGATTACAGCTATAAACAATTAAATATGAAATATTTATCACATATAATTATCTATTCATCTATACCTTGGGCAGCGCCTCTAGGACCAGTGCAGTTTTTGCTGCGTCTCCGTACTGCTGGTAAGCTTCAGCTTTTAGCTTCATCTTCTCTGCTTCAGCTTTGCCCACAGCTTCAATGGAGGCTGCTTCAGCCTCTCCAATCTTCCTGATCTTCTCTGCTTCAGCCTGTGCCGTCAGCACCTTCTTCACCCTGTTAGAAAAAAAAAAAAAAAAAAAAAATGGAGAATCTTGCTCTTGACCTTGTGACTTTTCTACATTACAATGCCTCAAACTTTCTGATCTGTACATATAGCTTCAGTGTTGGTTCTTTCTACTGCACTATTTCTCGCTCTTGTGTCTCGACATACTTTTGTCCTTCAGCCAGCTGCTGCATCTTGTAGGCCTCGGCTTCGGCAGGCCTCTTCACCATGGCGATCAGCTCTTTGTCTGTCCGGATGATTTCTTTCTCCTCGATGGTGATCTGTTTCTTTCTCTGCACCACCTCGATCTCGATCTCCTCTAAACGGATCTTCTGCTGCTCCTTAGCTGCCTGCAGCTCGTACGCCAGCTGAGCCTCGGCTTTCTGAAAGAGAGGGAATGGATGCACTTTAGATAATGGATGCACTTTAAATATTACAGTCCCCAGGCACAGCAGTGGTGGAGATTCTGATCTCGCTACATCTGGAAAAGCTAAGTTTGATTCTCCCCACTGAATTCCCTGCCTCAACAGCAAATATCCCAAAGGCCTGGCTATAGCAACCGCATTGCTTATACAGAACACCTTCCTTGTTTTATGTTTGTTTTCAGGTTTGATGGAAAATTTTAGTAAACGATGCACAATGCTTTTGGATTGTTCAATTTTCCCCAAGGTCTGCCCTACACATCTCTAACACGGATAGACATTTTGATCTGGGGTATGTGTAGTGCAACATTTTGCACCTAAATGTGAGACCCTGTTTATACTGCGTAGTTCCCGCAATGCACAGTTTCAGCTCCTACCAACAGCATGACTTGGGAGTTAAATTTCCCATCTTCGGATTTTTTACCCAACTACTCATCCTATCCGTCAATACCTTTGTATTGACTTCCTGGTTGAAAGCAGCTTTCTGCATCTCCAGCTCTCGCTTTGAGTTGGCCATTTTAGTGTCTGCCTGGAACTTAATGTCCATCATTTCCTTCTTGCATTCTGCTTCCTGTAGAGAAGAGAAGGAGAGAGGAAGCAAGAGTGAGCAGACGTGCAGACAAAAATCGATGTAAACAAACTGATTTTAACCATCACGTACACACCCTGATTCCAGCATCTCTCTCCGCCTCCGCTACTCCAATGTCTGCGTCTCTCTGCACAGCCGCTGTCTGGGTCTTTCCCAATGAGCTCAGATAATCTACTTTATCATAGACATCCTATTAGGAGAGATCACACACACACACACACACACACCAAAAATCAATACCATACATTAGCCATATATAGGCTGGCATAGGTGGCTTTGAGACTCAAAATTCAAAGATATAATCCACTACCAATGCAGACTAAAACACCTAAATACTCTATATCCTGATTGCTTGTCCATTAATTTTTTTCCTACCTATACATGTGTCGGGTTTCTGAGCAGAAGTGTTAATGAAGCAGCATAAATGCGAGGAAATCCCTAATTATAGGCGCTTAAAGGCTCGATCATGATTTAGTAATGTTTTAAAGAGGGTACGCCACAAAATACTACATACATGACCCTAAATGTTCATCAGGCCAAAAGACAAAGTAAATACAATAGAAAACCTTTCGTTGTGCTTGTACTGTTTTCTTTGCACAAAGACAATAAATCGCATTCCACTGTATTTCATTCATAGCATTTTTCCCAATTTTTGGAGGGTCAGGATTACATATTGTATTCTTTCAATGCAACGCACAGTTCTCCAACTACAAAATACACAAGACCTGGCTACAGACTGCTCACCTTAATAGTGAAGCTGAGAATCTCAATACCCATCCTACCCACATCAGGAGCGGCCACCTCCCTCACCAGGCTGGCAAACTGATCTCGGTCCTGGTAAATCTGCTCCACTGTCAGAGTGCCTAGAAACACAGGACTGAGGAGGTCAGACATGATGCCATTGCTTCTTTTCAAAAGTAATGCAAGGGAGAGAGGAAGAAAGACTGTCTCTCCCATCTAGAGAGCAGGAACATACTCTCTTAGATGAAGGACACGATACAAACTCGCACTCATTTACATCTCCGGACAACATGGCGCCATCTTAGACCGCATTGCACAACTTTGGAGCCCATGTTTTGATTTACATAAACGTTTGTGCTAATGCTGGTCTCAATATATCACTGTGATATACTGTATGTAGTGATATACTGTGACTGTATATGACTATGATATTTATAAGGCTGTAAACACAAGAAGTAAACAGGGCTGACAAACCCAGAATGGAGCGCAGATGACCCTCCAGTGTCTGCAGGATGACTCCCTTAATTTCGCTCACTGATTTACCCAGGAACTGTTCACAGGCAAGAGATAGTAGCTCATGGTCCGTCATTACTTTGACCTGAAAGCATTGTGTACACACACACACACAAGTCGGAAAAATAGACAAGGACATATTTCCGTTCATGCCGACACATTTATTTAAAAAAAAAAAAAAAAAGACAGCCTAAAAAAAAACAGAAAATTAGTTAAAAACATACAATACTCGAATTGTTCTAAAAGTTCAAACTGTGTACAAAAATACAAATCACCACTGTATATAAAGTCCACTCCTTCTCTTTTAGCCAAACTGAGGACTATGTGAGAAACATGTTCTCAACACATCTTCTACATTTAAACTCATTAAACATGGACAAGAAGTGGAGTGTCCCTGTATTGAGGAAAGAACAGAAAACCTGTTGATTTGAAACACACTTATAATTCAAGCCTAAGGGCAGTTGTTAAATTTCTTTAAAAGAGAGAAAAAAAAAAGTTTTTAAAAAATGTGACTATATAATGCAAATTGGGCAACGAAACAGAACCACACAGACATGACACAAATTGTTACACAAAGCGAACAGAGAATTTCCAACTTTCCAGTACTGGAACGGTAAAAAAGTCCTCACAATGCTGGAATGAGCGTGCTCTGATCACAGGGTTTCAGAAAAGGCTAACTTTAAATCCACAGGCCTGCAATACTGACTTTCTAGTCTGACTCACCTTTATTACTATCCTGCTAGAGAACATGAAAATAAGAGTATTTCCACACCATCTTGCCTGGTACTGTGCCATGGACCCATCACCATGCTCCTGTGTGTCCCATTTGTGTCAAGGAAACTGCTGCTATCCACTCATTCTCAGCGTTCTGATGGACTCGTTGTTTTAAAGTTTGGGTTGTTTTTTTTTTTTTTGCAAGAGGTTACTTCAGCTGACAGTTCTGTATTCATCACAACATCTACCGACACTGCCGTTTAAGGTCTCACAGTCAACGTTAATAGTTATGGATTCAGTCAATGTTTTTTTTTTTTTTTAATTCTTTGATATAACCATGAGACCGGCTCGCTAGCAAGCTAACATTAGCTGCGTCTGTTTGCATAGTCAGATAGCTACGCTCATAGTTTAGAGTTTGCAGCTAACAAAAACGCAAAAAAAAAAAAAAATCTTGTACCTGAATAAAAGTAAAAGGTTTTCTATTCATGTTTCTACTTGAGTTAAAGTACAAAAAAATATGTTATGTCCTTAAGAATCAAAAGTCAAAGTACTGCGAGTTATTACAGTTAATGAAACCTGAGTGACTGTAGACATGAGTGGGCAGTTCATGTATTCCCCAACATCATCATCATCATAATAATAATAATAATAATAATAATAATAATAATAATAGTGACAGCATCATAACAAATAAGAGCAATAACTCACCATACTTTTATTACTTTACTGCATTTACAAGTAACTGCTTCTGAATCGAACCAGAAGTCTCTCTCTCAAAAAAAAAAGGAAATATGAGATTACTTCTGCGTTACAATATAAGGTGTATAGGGAAGTGGACTGGCTGGAACCTCCAGCCAGTGCTAGTTTATATTTGTCGAGAAGAATGGTGACAGACTTTGACTTTTGCATTGAATACAGAGGAGAATTACTTGAATTACGTTAGGTTTCACTGCCATGTTTTATGCCTTTGGTCTCGGTCACACCTCTGCATTAAAATGAACTTGCAAACAACCATACCCATATCTGTGAGATGGATGAGTGGAAAATTTTCTTTATAGCCAAATGGCACCATGAATATTCGGTCAGGCCAATACCCCATCCACCACTCCAGCTTCTCACCATGTTCACTCGTCAAGAGGAACACGCAGCATGTTTAAAAAGGTAGCTCGATGGGTCTGCACTTATTAATTTAATTACATCATACCAACAAGATGGCAAGTACACTAAAGCTGATGCCTTATACCATACGAGCGAGCCAAAGTTCACAGCCCCCGACCCAGTCGCTAAGTCACACCAACTGCTTGATAGACAGGGAAACATATAAAGCTGCAGCTGGTGACCATGGGCCACTAGACAGGCCCATCAGGAGGGTTTATGTTCCAGAGGCCACAAATTCTTCCAATCCTAGAAATAGTTCTCTTTAAAAGGACAAATTATACAGATTTAGAGCAAATACCCAAGGCTCAAGAAATCAATAAAGCGTTCAACAAATACTGGTAATAATAATGTTTCGTATTTACATCACAACTGCCCTTTTAACTTTAAGTTTGTTTTATAATGAGTTTTCTGTTCTTTTCTCATTACAGGAAACCTCAGAACTTTTGTCTGTGGTAATCGCACACATACTCAAGACGCGTTATATTGGAGATTAGTTTGAAAAACAGAGAATTAATGCTGTAGGATAAACCAACACTGTATAAACAGATAGCCTGTTTTGGTGTTGCCTTGTAAACTGAACTGAATTTCTAAGCTTATATAACGATGTTAAATACTGATTTCCGCTGCTGTGAAATGGGAAGAGAGTGAGCTGGTTCTTCGGACAGATACAGATCAAAAGGAGGTGTGCTAACAAGACGTCTGGCTTCAGGCAGGAGCTTCTCTTGTGCGCTGATCTGAGACCAGTTGATCCGGTTTGTAATTACGTAAGCCGTCTCACAACTTTCCAGCCTCAGATCAGCATCCTGCAGCCGTAGACTTACACCGAGGTGAACGTGGAAAAGAGTGAGCAGCCACTAAAAAAAAAAAGAAAACCCTTTTTTTTTTTTTTTTTTTTTAGTGTTTTTGAACTGATGGTGCAAATGTGGGTGGTGGAAACATGCAAGATCAAATACAGAGTCCCAAATGACTCCCAGTATTACACAGGGTGTTAAGATTTCTCAGTTTGCCTGATTCAATTGATTCATACAGTATAATCATGTCGTATAACAGTGGTGGTCCAAATTAGAATTGAAAAAAAAAAAAAAAAGAAAGTCTGAATACGTTAATTCTTTCAAAAATGTCTTATAGGGAGTCATTTCAGTTTCTTCTGGGGTCGTTCATTCGTGTGGATCCAACTTCAGCCTACAGAGGGAGCACGGCTCAGGCAGACATTCAAATCACAACTGCATGCATCTGGAACAATATAACCCTCCACCCTCATCGTGTGCAAACACACATCACTCTCACAACAGGATCAAACAAAACGAAAGGGCAAAATGCAAAAAAAGAAATGTGAGGGAACAGGAAAAAAAGTCAGGTTAAATAATAAGTGGAATAGAACAAAAAAAAAAAAAATGTTGGTCTTCTTATTGGCAGAGCTCATCTGTGTCTGCTGCTAGTATTGCTAGAATTTTTTAAAATGGGGAAGAAATAGGAATGTTTTTGGTTTTTAGCTTACAGACTGTCTGGTCCCGAGGCGGACCTGAAACAACACATCCATGAGGTAATGCGACGTAGAGAAAAGAAACGGGCCCACTCTGTTTGGCAATTGTGTATGAAATCGGTAAGATAGGGGCTTATGGTGCAAGCATTTCCTATCCTAGATCCACTTCATTCTGCCCTTAGGTTATGTTAGAAAGCCTACGAGTGCTTAACTCAAGTGTTTCATCATTTCCTTTCCTTGCTTCTTGGCTCCTCCCTCTAATGATATTACAGGATACAAAAGGGTTTAAATAAATAAATAAATAAATAAATAAATAAGGGAGGAATTGATGGAAAATGTGTTTGCTAAACGAGTCAGCATTGTTCACTGAAACATCACTTTAAAGTGACTATTATTGATGATTATTGCCCAGTTTTATCACATCACTGGGTATATATGGTAACACTACATATTCATATCATCAACATTAACAAACATTAACTGATGATGCATCAGCATATACACAATCCTACTTTATCGTTAACTGACTTAACACATGTGCGGACATGTCTTTCCTTATTTGTTCTCGACGTTGTTAAGGGCCCAAGCACAGAAGATGATCGTTTTCTTTTTCTTCTTCTTTGTCTTATTATTCACGCTATGGTAGTTCACAGAACCAGTCACATTTATTTATTCATTTTTTTTTAAAATCCACTATACAGATTCAGCATGGTCCCAAAAGTCTTCTTGCCAATTTGTCCGATGTCCATAACACTGCAACTCGTCAGAGAATCACAATTCCACATTCCTTTAGTTTACGGTTTTGGGTAGAATTGGTTCGACGTCCGCCATCTTGAATTGTATCTTTTCCTCTTTTTTTTGTGCTGCTCTTCCTTCTAATTTGCTAAATTTGGTCACATCATCAGGACCGAGATAAAGATCGAGCCATAATGTCTGCATTACCATAGTCTACCACACGGTGCCTGGCCCCATAATCACTGCATGCAGCCATACTCATCACCCGGTAATATTGTTTGTTCTAACTAGTTTATCATTATCATAAAAACGTGTTTTACGGAGGTGGAAAATGTATACCACAGAGCTAAAATGGTCAAAAGCACAGGAGTCTGGAAGCACGTGTAGCTTTGTGAAGTCTCCTGGAGTGTGTCATTTCTTTTGACAATGAAATGAGATGCAGATTTGTTGAAGCAGAACCGGACTAGGTGTCTGTTGAAAATTTGGTTCATTAAAAAGTACAGAAAAACCTCCGCTGGAACAAATCAGCATGCGCCAAGACTTGACAGAAATAAAAGGAATAAAGAAATTAAAATTTAGTGATGCACAGACAACCCCCTTTCCTTGCCCCAGAGCATTTTTTTTTTCTCAAGATTTCTGATTTTCAGCATCCTTAAAATAATTACTAATGCAAGTAGACTGCACTATGGAATCCAGTCCAAAACCCAGCCTCTAGTTAAGGCAAGAAATCAATCACTTTATAAATAAAGAAATATCAGTGACACTAATATTTTATTCAATATGTTATTGATCAAAGTTTAGGTGCTGTTCTCTTCCACATTGATTTATATAGTTATAATCATCAGTAAGTCATGCTTTAAATAAAGTTTATCTACTGATCAGTTAATCAGATTAATGCACATGATTTAGGCCACAAAGGCTGCATGCTTGGCTAGGGCTGGTGAGCTTGTAATAAAATGTATTTATTTATTTATTTATTTATTTATTTTAAACATTTCACTCTATATTCAATCCAGTCAGTACTCAAAAAAGTATGAGTTACTGACCAATCAGAAACCAAGAATGAAAAATAATATCCAGCTTTTTTTTGTTGCTGATGCTGAGTGAATAAGTCTGGCACTGGAGCTAGAAAACTGGACAGGTTGAAAGGCAAAACAGGGGGAAAAGAAGCCTGTTAAAAAAGAGGAGGTGCTCTGGGTTTACCTGTGCCACCCCAGTGACTGTAAGCGCTACCCCCTCCGCTGTCTCAACATCCTCACACTTGGGCTGCAGGGTCATAATCTCTAGTGTTATCCTGTGGGAGACGCAAAGAAAGGAAAGAACAAACCAAAAAAATTGGGCTGACGGTCTACGGAAAGGAATGGAAGAAGAAAGAAGGGAAGAACAATAGATATGGGAGGACAAGTAAAAAACAAAACAAAACAAAACAAAAACCCCATACATACCAAAAAAAAACAAAACACAAACAACAACAAAAAAAACAAAACATTCACTCCAGACATGTGATCCATGTGCACTGACTTTAAGCTGTAATAAAATGCTCAGCCTCATCTCAGCAAATGAATAAAACTACACAATATGACTTTATACATGAATAAATCCTTCAAAACAAACAGAATTCATTTCAGTGTTGTTTGTATATAAATTTAGACAGTGCACGTGGAATTCTTTAAATGCATGATGGTGTAGAAAAGCCAAGAGTGTGTTGGTGACAGCTGACTCTCTTTCCCCTTCACAAACAGAAGAAAACCATAAAAGCAGCACTGCGTAGGTAGCGGTGTGTGTACGCCCAGACCAGGGGAAGCAGAAAAACATGAGAAAGCATGAGAAAACAGATTTCCAGACCAGCTTTCTGCTGCCACTGTTTATTTTGCCTCCAGCTGCCCCTGCTGTTGTCGTTCAGTCCAGTGGATTTGTTTGTCTGTTTTTTTTCTGTGTTTTTTTTTTTTTTTAATTGTTTGCTTGGACTGGATTAGATTACCTGAGCCACCCCGGTCACATCCAGGGGGACGCCCTCCGACGTTTCGATATTCTCACAGCGACACAGGACGGTTATTACTCCCAGAGAAATTCTTTGCAGGCAGGTGAGCGGAGAGGAAAAGGGAGGGAAAGGGGGTAACAGGACAGCAGAATGTTATCACTGCATTAAAGAAAGACATGTTCTGGGTATCAGGAATTAGTCAAAGGTTAAAGCTAGACCACTGTAAAGTGGTGCGCGTGTCCTTGAAAAAGCAACTCCAGCTGCCTTTTTGTTGCCACGCCCTCACGTTAAAACACCCTCTGCTACACCGCCTGTTAAACACTTTGAACATCACTGGGGGAGTGGTCACCTTTTTTTCCCCTTTTTTTTTTTTGTCTGGTAGAAGCTATGTAAAGATGTGCATTTTGATCATTTCCACAGCTCAAAAACGTAGAAATGAGCGTGCGGCGTTTATGCTCTGAACAAAACAAAACTGGCTGTTGTATTGCTGCGTTCGACTTGCCTCGGAAGTGGGAATCCGAATTACACCATATTCGGTCTTCGTGCATTTGAGCTACAAAGTTTTATTTATTTTAAACGCTCCTCTTAAACCGGATGCACGACAGACACTTTGCACACATTTGGACATTTCTGTCAAGCTATGAAACTTTACTTGGGCACATACAGTGGTAACAGATGTTTATAATAATCTGGCAGCGCAATACAAACAATTTGCATGTATTTACTTACACGTGTGAAAATGTCTGAGCTACAGGGACTGCTCGGAAAGTCGTGGGCAGACTCAGACTCACATCCGAGGCCAACATCCAACTTATTATTTTTTTTGAATATGCCAAAATATTATTTTGTCAGAAATTATCAAAATAAGAGATAACAGTCATGTTTGTTATATATTTGTTATATTCGCTGGAGTTGCTCTTTAAGACTCCTAATCTGAGGAATCACATTTTCTCAAACAACAACAACAACAACAACAACAACAACAAACAAAACAAAATCCAGAGGCCATAACCAGTTAAAGGTGGCCACAGTGGTGTCAAATTGCGCCCCACCTCAGCTTTCTCATCCGCCAGCTCTCCTCTACTGTGCAGGTCTGATCAGACAAGAACGGTCACATGACAGGGCCGTATGCTTTCAAACTATCCTTCGAGGCTTTGTTCAATAAGACACAACATCTGGCTACACTTGCAGAAGGGAAGTGAATCCTAACCCATTAGACATGACTTTGATTAAAATATAATTAACTCTGATGTATATGAAACAAAGCTCAGCTTCTAGCCTGAAAACACAAACAGTGGCTCTGCTTCTTCTCCTCCTCCATTTCAGCAAATTAGATTAATGTGACACTAACAGCAGCCACTAAGCAGATTGCGGTGCTTCGTGGCAGGAAGGCGGAGGGGGAGAAAGAACTCCCGAACACCACCCTGACCTCACAACCAGGAACGAGCCCAGCTTTCCAAAATCCAGAAACATGCACGTCTTCGTCGGCTATACGGTAATGGCTGCTCTATTTAGGAAGTCGCTGTGATGTACATGCGAGAGAAGTCCCACAAATATCTGCTGTGGAATTCCACACATGCCTTTCAGTTACTTACAACAGTCTCCTTTCACACACACACACACACACACACACACACACACACACATGCCATCAAAAGTATTTTTGGCACAGTGCCCCACTGCACAAAGCTCTCTTTTACCAAGCAGCAAGCTTAGGGTCCCAGCGAATGCGTTTTAGCCAAAGGCAAGACTGAACACAGAGCAAGGCGGGTTAGCATGTAGCATACAGAGAACAGAAAACACAAATATCATAAACATAGGATCACCAATCATTTCAGTTGACATTTGATTAAAAACATCAATGATACATAAAAACAGTTTACAAAAAAAAAAAAAAAATACAAAAAAAGTTAGGCACCAGAATGAATTGAAAAGAATACTTGAAGCAGAATATTTAAATATACTTCAATATAATGAGACTAATTCAAAATACTGTACTAGTTAAATATATCTATCTATCTATCTCTCTCTCTCTCTCTCTCTCTCTATA
>JANDJT010000167.1:12625895-12637780 GCA_024331685.1 Stegophilus panzeri | reverse complement strand
TTCTGAAGGCCTTACAGAACTCTTTAGATCTTGGCATGAAGACACCACACACCTCAATAACAAAGGGAACACCAGACACTAGATGTAAGAGGTATAAATAAGACAGATTCCACCTGCTCTCCCTAAGCAGGTTCTAAATCAGTGGCACCCAATCTTGATAGAGCAAATTAACTTTATTTCAAAGAGGATCAAATATGTCAAAAAAGCCAACAGTTTCCATCTATACTTATTTTCCCCACATGACTGTATATAGGTTAATGCACAGGAAAGCCCCAAGCACTGAAACCTCCTTCGAGATGCTCTCAATTTCCCACCTTCTTACCGGCAGATTTTATCACAACATCAATGTGTGAAAATCTCCAAAGATCACAACTCATCACAGATACAACCGCAACTAAAACCACAAATGTGCACAAACAACAGTGTTGCACAGGGAGGACTGCAGCTGCCTGCAGACAAGAGTCTGTGAAGAGGAGACATGTGCTGGTGTACAGTCACAGTTTTCACAGTCTGCTTGCAATGATGTTAAAATATTGCTTAGGGGCGGGCCGTATAACAAAAATATCATACATAACGATACAGGTTTGCTCACAAACTCCCAGCTATACAGTGGTGTTGCATTTTTTAAAAAGGGGTTAACGATTTATACAAAGTCAACAAAAATAAAAATTTTTTTTTTTTTTTTTTTTTAAATCATTTGCATTTGTTGGAAAAAAAAAATGGTTTAATGATTTATATAATGCCTACAATTTCTATATTAAATGCAGAATATGCACTTACAATTTTTGCTATTTATGCATTCCTTGATTGGAAATATATATATATATATATATATATATATATATAAAATTATAATATATATTTTAAATATAAATTATAATATATGTAAAATATATACACAGATAAATATCAATCTTTTAGCGTTACCTGCTTTTACCTGATAGCTAATGAATACACAGGGTGTCCCAAAAGTCTCCATACATTATCAGGGGAAATTAACCCTTTTTTTAGTAAAATGTCTTTCCAAAATTTTTCATACTTAGTTCATATTATATATATTTTTAGCCTTTAAGAATAACTTTGACAGAAGAACAACGTATTCAAAGCGTTCTCATGGCTGGATTGGGAACCTGTCACAAGGTTGCGTTGGACTTTAACAGGAAACATGGCGAGCGCATCACTCACACACACACACACAAACACACACACACACAAACACTGCTACCAAACTTATTAACAAATTCAAAAAGTCTGGAAGTGTTGCGGACCAACCGAGAAGCGGACGTTTGGGACACCCTGTAGAATCTGTCCACTCATGTGCATGTGACATTTGCTCATTCAAACGTTTACTAGCTTTAAAAGTTTAGATAAACTGAAAGCCGTAGTAGTGAGGATAACTAAATCATGAGTGTGTGCATAGCCTGATATATTGATTGAGTCATAGCTGATTATAAACGCACATTTAAACAGCATTGAGTGTGTAACAATGTGCACAAACACACGGTTAAATGTGAGGCTGCATAATACGGACAGTGATAGCGTATCTTGTTTGCTACACATTGCTATGTCGTACATTAATATTAGTCCTTCATTGATGAATGATAAAATATGCAGCCCTGATCATGACTAGGCCTAATGTTTTAAATGTGGGGCAAACTCCAGGCAACAGTAGTCAGATCAGTGAACTCGGCGCACACACAGGGACGCTTCCAGTGATGTTGTCGTGAGAATTTGACGCCACCCGAAAGAAGTTTTCCTTTTTGATTCTGATGTCGGTACTCACAGTGTCTCGAATCCCATTAACCGCATCCTTTTTCTTTTTTAAATCAGATTCCTGCAACCTTCAATAAGCTTCATTCAGCACTTTTCACGTTAAATGAATGTTACTTGAAGTTGCACCATTGAGCTGCTGGTATGCTTTCGGAGAAAAAAAAAAAAAAAAAAAAAAAAGAGAGACAAAAATAAATTTTTGGAGAAGGAAAAACATGGGGTGTTTCAGTACACCACAGCACGCATGAGCCGTGAAACACGACACTGTGATTCTGTTCAGAGAATTTCCTCTTTTAGGAATTAGGCTACATATCTACATTTCACATGGTTGCAAGGAGGCGTGGGCTTGAACCCATCCTTTATCAGTGTTGCAAAATAAAATTAACCAAAACACATACACTGAATTTTAGAGTGTGACAGCATGGCTACCGTTGCCAAATGCAATGTAATATTTAAAAAAACAAAACAAAAAAAAAAACCCAAAACAACAACATAAGAACATGCAAATACAGCAAAACAATAAGGCGTTATATAACACATATACAACAATATAACACTTGAGTCACATCAAGTGTTAAAGCAGAAAAAAAAAACAAGCCCAATACTCAAAATACCCTGACCAAATACCCCTACACACTGAACTTTAGCACCGAACAGCATGGCTACTATTGCAAAATGCAATAGTTTTATTTTTATTTTATGCAAATACAGCAAAACAATAAGGCACTTAAAAATAAATAAGTGTTTCCTCATTTTGTCATTTGAAGCATAGTGGCAGCTTTAGGCAGATCCAAGACAGACTTTTGCAATTTACTATTTGTTATAGATTTGGACTTGGAGTCATATACATTAATTAAGCAAACTTACTAGTCTTTAACAGACTGAAAATTCCTGCATTCAAGATCATATGGTGTGTTGAAATATGAAACTGGCACCGATGTAGACCTCGGTCACGTGGTACGTCCGGACATTTTAAACCTCAAGGTCTTGACAGGCCTCGTGATTTCCTTTTAGTGTGTATATAAACATTCCAACAAACCTCGCTCTCTTTCTGGCTCTCTCTCTCACACACACACACACACCCACACACCCTCTTTCTGATACAAACACACTTATAGGAGAGTTTCCACAGAGACATTCTCAGCCGTCTGAGTGCTGACGTGAGGCCACACAGACACTTACAGATGAAGAACAGTTAGGAATTGGTGCAACGTTATCTTAACGTCAATACAAATCTCGGCTTTTTTTCAGTGGGCAGCGTGCCGGCTGGAGAAAGCGACGCATGGACACACAAACGATTACAAAATAGCTCTGATTGCAAACACAATCCTATAACTGTCTTCGGAAAATTCCATTAACACAATTATACCTCGACCTTTCTACCCTATATACTAACAATAATAACGCGCGAGAAAAAAAAAAAAATGTTAGACACGTACTATATATCCAAGCATGAATACTAAAATACACTTTTAAAAAACTTTAGTTAAGGTACGTGAATATATTAAATGCAAATCAAAGTGATCTTTGAGCGGTGTGAAGCTTCTTCTCCTGAACAAACTCTGTGAGAAGAATAATGTGTTTACAGTCTTTGGGAAAAGTCTGTAGATATATGCGCTGTATCTGCACCGTTACATATTTCAAATCCTTCCGAAAAAGAAAAAAAAAAACAAACAAAAAAAAAACAAAAAACCGTGTAAAACTACTAGAAACTATTCAGTATTTAACTCTGCTAGTTGACCCATGGAACATTTCCAGCATTTATCGGCTAGTTGATATCGTTTCCACTTCTCCAGTTGGAGATAAGCGCTCCAACACTACGCACACACTTCTCAAACTTACTATTCTTATATCTTTTCAACATCATTTTCATATAGAGTTAATAATGAAAATATTCAAACAAAAATATATTAAATATAATATGTCCATAGTGTGTGTGTGTGTGTGTGTGTGTGTGTGTGTGTGTGTGTGTGCGAATAAGAGACACATTGTGCCCTGCGATGGATTGGCACCCTGTCCAGGGTGTCTCCCGCCTTGTGCCCAGAGCTCCCTGGGAAAGGACCCGGGCTTCTCCATGACTCTGCAAAGGATAAAACGTACGGATGACCTGTGACCTTGATCTGTTTGGCTTAACTCCAAAACCCAGTCCACTCATCTGCAACTTAATCCCATAGAAATCCTACAAACATTCAACCTCTCGCTCTTGACATGGTGCGTTAACAAGAATCTCGAATGGACGAACGGACAGACAGGTGGACAGCAAAAAATTCTACATCGCCAGACGATAGGCCTCGAGTTTCCGGCGCATGAATGTGTAAGTAACATTTCTGCATGACGAACATGAAGCAAGCTATTGAACCTATTGACCTTGACCTGTTTGATCCACAGGATTTTGTGAGATTGTTCTGGGTGGACCTCTGCCCTTCTAGGGGGTCCAGGGTCATGCTTACGGCGACCAAAAATCTCCACACCCTTCATGCGAGTCATTTATTTATTTATTTTATTTGTTGATGAATTTCAATTGATCCCCGTGCAACACGCTAGGTTATGTAATATAACGTAAATACAGGGTATCTTTACCGGTTCTTAATAGACAGGAAGTGTTCCACCAGTTTACTAGCGCTAGCCTTTGCGTTCTTGGGATGTTAATAGATCGCGATCCATCCAGGTGACATCATCTCATTGATAATCATTCATGTAGTAAGACTCATTTGTGAAAACCACAGATGATAAATCATCGGCTTAGTAACAGAGGGTTGTGACTTTTCTCTTGTGACTCCGACGCTGCTTCAAGGAGATGAAACGCTCATTTTAGTGAAAGATTTAGTTAGAAGTCATATTGCTACCTTATAAATAAGATTTATCACGTTTCATTATGATGCTTTCTGACCCATGCACAAGGCGTCCTACACCGCACTCGCAACTGTACTTTTAAATCAGATACGTTGAGCTTAAACTATAATTAACTGCTGTAAGATAATACACATGGGGACATGTTGCCTTCTTCACAAGCTGCAGTGATGGCTCTTTTTAGGTCACTGCTGGCTGACACGGACTACGTTTACATGGACAGCAGTAATCTAATTATTGACCTTATTCTGAATAAGACAATACTGTGATTAAGGTGTTTACATGAGTTGCTTTTAGAATACTCCTTTCATGTTCCTGTTTTACATGTTATAGAACATAGATCGATTAATGGCACACGTCATTACGTCCCCACGTCACGCCGTCCCTCCAGAATTTCACGCATCGACATACAGTTCATCTTGGTTATGGAACCGTATACAGTTTTGGGTGTTTTTATTTTTAATTTCACGAAAGCTACAAGTGCAGTTAATTATTTGTCACGCAGGACGTGCAAATAGACGACTGCTTGGAGCCGTGGGCTGTGACCTAAACCACGTACTTGCCTACTATATAGCAGCTGTGATACGTGTATTTCACTTCCTACGATATAGTAGGTAAGTATGCGGTTTGGGACGCAGCCGTGCTCTCTTGTTTACCTTCAAACGGTTGAGCACTGCCGTGTGTGTGTGTACGTGTCCTGTCGCAAAACGCGGTGAAAACTCCCACACGACGTTAATAGTGTGATTAAGGTGTGTACATGTCTGTAACGCACTTCGATAATGCGACTAAAACAGGAATACTCCACACGTCTTAATTCCATTTGTGTTTACTTCGAGTATGACTTTAGTCGGATTAAGGTCATCAATAATCTCTGTTTACATGCTAGTTTCTTAATCAGAGTATCGTCTTTATCGGGTTAATATCGGATTATTGTTGTCCATGTAAACGTACTGATAGCGATCCATCCATCCATCCATCTATCTATCTATTAACCCTTTCATGCATGAATTACATTTTTACTCTTCTTTAGGCATTAAAAAAAATAATTTGACCTTCATTTTACTTTTACATACATTTTTCAGAAAGTTATTGAAGTGTCCACTCTAGTGGACGTCATGCAGTTATTCTACTGAAATCCTTGTAATAGCCAGAAAATGGCTTTTGAATAGCTGTCCACTGTAGTGGCCACGATGCATGAAAGGGTTAACATCCCAATAATACAAGGGTTAGCTAGTAAACTGGTAGAACACTGTCCTGTCTATTAACAACTGGTAAAGATTTACATTACCCTGTATTTACATTATATTATATTACATAACGTAGCATGTTGCAAGGGTATCAATTGAAAACGAGCCACAAATAAAATAAATAAATGACTCACACGAAGAGCGTCAGTGGATGAAGCCAGGTCTCTCGTGAAGAACGGGTCATGTCGTTAACGGTTCGTCACAACGGCGGGCAGCCAATCAGAACTGATTTCCGGAAAAATTTGTTATTTGAGGTTACAGTCAGGACAGTTGGGCCCGCCTACTGCTGACAAACGGTATACGCACGAGCAGATGTGATAGTTGAGAAAAGAACAGCTCCTGAATGTGGGGAATGATTATGATTGTGCATACAGGTTTGTTCTTGTGCGTCAGAGCTTGTACTGCGCACGAGAGGGTTTAAAACGAGCACGCGAGCTCTCCCCTTCCCACACAATTGTAATTTACTGCACGTGCGACATTCAATAATGCACTCGGATTTTGCTGCTGTTTTCCCACCATAACGCAGCCAGGTGGTTCCAGTGTACGCGTGTAAGTGTGTGTGTGTGTATGTGTGAGAGCGTGCGGGGAGGGGAGCAGTGAGGAGTGGTGGAGGGTCTGACTGACTTGGAGAGAGAGATGCTTTGCCGAAGCAACAGTGCAAAACAGAGACCTTTAAATGTTAACGTGAGAAGTGTAAAAATATTTTGGGTTCATTATGAAACTGTGGTGTAACGAGTGAGACTGCGGGCCACCACACTCTAGATAATTAATCGTAAACACTGTTCCATATAAATCCTACAACCATTCAACCACTCGTTCTTCACGTTAACAAAAATCTCAGACGGACGGACAACCCGAAAATATAATGAAAAACTAAGAAACAACTGTCGATCATTCCAGATTCACGTCAATCGGTCAAAAAAAAAAAAAGCTGTGGTTTGAGTGATAACTTTACTAGCGTACTCTGGTGTTAAAATCCAGGGAGATCGTGATTTCGAACCCTCATGACACATGCCACAGAAATACATGCCACAGCCGAGACAGAAAAACTACCCGTGCTCTCTGGATGGAGGGATGTTATACTCTCTCTCCCCCATCACTCACAGCAACACTAGCCAATCGTTATGTGAGCTTGTGTATGCAGGAAAACGGATAGTGTTTTCTTCAGAGTATGTTACGCTGCCTTATGATGCAGCACAAGCAGCGGTTTGAGAAAAGATGTGGTTGGCTCAGAGGATGCACGTGTTACCGGAGAACTAACTGGTGGGTAGGAATTGGCCAAGAGACTAGAGTGAAAAAGGAAAAAAAACAAACCTGCAGACCTCCTATGCAAAATGTGTAAAGGTTGGTGGGTCTGGTATTGCTAACCCAGAATGCTCAGTGTTACCACACGAACCATTTCCCCGTTATGAAACCATACTAGGGAAAAGTACAGCTTCTTTCACTTTCCACCTCATTTCACCTTAGCAAATGGCAGTGGGCTAAAAGACGAGCAAACTCTAAGTGCAGTGTGTGTTCAGACATGTTTTACAGCTTCATAAAAGGTCATGCGATAGTACTGAATGGTACAGCAAGTACCTGGGTTTAAGATACTATAAAGCTGAGCTGATTTTTCCAGAAGCGATAACCACATTGCCTGAATAAAAAAATTATAATAATAATTTTTTTTTAAAAAGGCACTACTCCTGATCTCACAAGACGAGGCAATGCTTTCGGGAAACACTCCACCCTGCCTGATTGTGCATCTGGCCTCGAAAGCTGAATGTTTTAAAAAAAAAAAACTCGGGATGCCGTGTGAGCGTTGATAAAAGCCGTCCAGCGTGGCAGAGCGCCATTTAACACCTTCCTGTTTCAGATCCATTGTCTCAATGACATCAGCTGAAAAGCATGGTTTCAAAAAACACACACACACACACAAAGAGAGAGAGAGAGAGAGAGAGAGAGAGAGAGAGAGAGAGCAATAAACAAAACAGAACAGAAAGTGGACTGTCAGATGATGCAGTCTTCCAAACAGCTTGAAGCACATTACCAACAACCACACCAACAGGAACTGTTGTTTAAACAGGAAACCAAGGTAGGTGCACGAAATCTGATGGGTGGGTGTAAAAGATATAGTAAAATCCCAAAATGGGGTTCCTTCCAGTCCAGTTCCTCCCGTCCGTCCCCCAAATCTTTATCTACTGCAATATTCTGCGTGTGATTATCACAGAGAAAAGAATAGAAATCCTCCACATGACAAAACGACAAGACATTTGCGACTACATATTTTTATCGACTACCGAATTTTATCTGTAGCCTTCAGTCATCTTTACATCTGTGCTTGTTAAACTGGTTCCTTATTTTATCTAACACGATCATATGCAGAAAGCCTAGGCAAGTTTAGGAAAAGCATGCTTTGCTTTTGGGGAAATATATTTACGTTGCCTTGAGGTACAGGGGTCAAAGTATTTTATAGACCGTACCCCACGAAACATTTTATTTTTCCATCATGTTTCAGCACAGCCACTGCAACATCCGATAGACTGCCAGACATTTATTATGGAAAACTCATTAATAATGGAGGTCTAGGCATAGCTGTTAAGGTGTCTACAGGCATTTATGTAGGATTGCCATGACAGACAGCGAACACAGGTTTTAACCAACTCTTACTGGCTAGTGAGATTTGGATCGACAGCAGAGGGTCCAGCTGAGGAAGAGGAGGAGGAAAACTCCACTAGCCAATGAGAGTAAACCGCTGTTAAGCCCCGCCCACACAAGAGATTTGTGCCAGAATGGCAAATGTAAACTTATATTTGAAATGAAGACTCTGTCAGCATGTTCATAAAGCACGATTGGCGAAAACAATGCTTAGAAAGCTGTTAAAGAATGCCTTTTATTTGAAGACCATGTTCATTTTATGCCACCGAGTTCAAGAAAAAAATACCACAAAACTTTAAGAAAGAAAAAAATAAAGTGTTTGAAAGTTGTATAAAACTCTATATGGACAGATTTTCTTCAATCAAATTCTATCCTTAGACTTTTAGCATGAGCAAGCTTCACATAATAGGTTTTCTGCTCGTTCTTAGTACAGGGAACACCGGGGTACTATTTTAAAACCTATTATGATTTTGAAACGTGCCTAATTTTGTTTTAAAGGTCTCATACAATAGATTTACATGCATCCAAGGTCAAAAAACACTTTAATGTGTTTATAAAGTAAACTGCAGCATTAAATTTTCCCCAGTGTCACAAATGACTCCTTAAAAAGATCCATTCTAAAGGATTCATTCTAAACGCCGCCTTTCAGAGAGCATACTCTGTTCTGATTGGTCAGATGTCCCAGTCTGTTGTGATTGGTCTACCACTGTCAGTGAGCAGCCGATGAAGAGCAGGGGTGGGGTTTTTGTTACAAACCTACTTAGGTTCGTACAGGAAGTAAGTCTGGAATTACTAACGACTCGTTTCAGCTGTTCAGAATCAGTTCCTTCTTTTGGGAGTCAATAACTCCATTTGCTCTGCGCTTTGATTTCTGAAACTTTGCAGACATTTTTTTTTACATTCACAAACAGCTCTAACACACACTACATTAAAGGTAATATTTGAAAAAGCATAACAGGTGCACTTTAAGTTTAAATGAACATGAGGTTACTGTGATCTTCCTGATGAAGATGAAATCATACAATGTGCAGTCAGATCCAGAAATGTAGGTCACAGGTACTTATTACACAATGCATAATAATAAGTGTTTTAAAAGATGCATGACTCAACTCATGTAAGCTTAGGTTATGGGACAGGTTTCTAAAGCATGCCATTTCATAATCCAAGAAAACACACCAAGCATTTATAATACATGGGAAATCCTGAGAGTTTATTGAACAAAAGAAGCCAAAGTAATTGTAAATGAAGAGTTGGGGCTACAAAGCTGACATGTAGGGAATGTTTCACAAATGGCAAAGTAAGATTTGGGATGACTTTTGCAATCCTTGAACACACTGCTTTCCATCACATGACTTAGTGAGTGTCAAATTGCTTCATTCTGCACCCATACTCTCATTTCTCAATGATCATCATGAGCCACTTTGCTTCATCAGGGTGATTCATTCAACTGATTCACAAGTGGGAATGTTTTGCACAAATACTAAAAAGTTTGGTAAAAACATTAACCTTTACAAGACTAAATCAGTTAGATTTTTATATGAATTCCTGTAGGACAGGACGTCACTAATATGTTTAATACGATTTTATTAGACCATACTTAATAAAAAGGGACTAAATCTAGTAAAACTTGTGAGTGAGCAATCAAAAATCTCCCAAATTTCCTAAGCAATGCCTGCAATCTGATCTAGAGTTTGTTTTTTAATATTTCGACATCGAACACGCGCACTGTTAGGCTGAAGACTAAACGGCACCCTATTGGACTTAATAGTTTACTACATTATGCTAGGAAATAATGCCCTGTATAGTGCACTTGTACAGCAAGGGATGAGTCATTTGGGATTCAGCCATGTTGTTTACAATAACGTAAGCGATGATACTCGCCATGCTAGTAGCCGAAACATCATTAAGCTCGCGCACAGCTACGTCCATTGCCCTAAAGTTGAATTAACATAACGGCTTTTGTTTACGTAAAAAGGAGGGAGGGAGGGGGGTTCATAACAAGGCATAACATGCGTAGTATTCAGTCTAACATACGAAGAGTGAGGTAAAGTGGGTTTGTAAGCTAACACAGCTTGCTCACGTTTTCCCTCAGAGCTGAGGTAAAAACCTCGCACGCGCTAACAACGTTGCTATAAGCAACAGCCAAAAAGAAATAAAAAGACTGCTCGTACCTGAGACTACCAAAGCTTCGTTTGGTCCGACCGTATAGCAGTTTCCCATAGTTTATTCGTTTAGACGCCTTCGGTGAAATATCCAAAGATACGTTTAAAGAAGCTACCCTTCTTTTAAACGCCCCAATAATTGTGATGAAAATGGCGAGAGCTCACAGTCACAACATTTGATCTGGTCCAGCAAGAATTTACGTTACAGTGGCCACGCCCATTGTGATTACAAAAAACTCACGGCCGTCGGGTTTACCAAAAGCCACGCCCTTCGTGTTTACAAAAAAACACGCCCACTGGGTTTGCCAAAAGCCACGCCCACTACGCAGCTCATCAGTTCCAGTATACTTGGTTACACTTGGTTTGACTTTTCGGAAATTAAACACTTCTTATTTTTAATGTCATTTTTAATATAAATGTTTATATTTTTTATATGAACTTCATATGCTACTTTTAAAATGAAAATTTGTATATCGAGTACATGGTAGATTATAAATATTATTATTTTAATGGGTAAATTATTTTTTTCAGTGATACCCAGATCTGATCATTTTGTAAACATATTTTGCCTTATATACACTTTTAGTAATTATTTTTTTTACAAGAAAAGTAAAAAATAAAAAATAAAACATTAATTATGACGTTCTAATAAATGTCACATAATTGTTTTTTTTTCTTTTATAAAATTGTATGCATTTCTGCATATTTTAATTTGTTCATCTTTTTGTAAAATAATAGCTGCATAGTTGCATTTAAATAAATAAATAAATAAATACCAGACAAAATGTAAGGAATATGACTTATGGCTAAACGGAATCAAAATCCTTTTCTTTTACTGATATACTTAAAATATCAACTTAAGATGCATAACAGGGATACAGACTTTTCAAGAGTAAAACAAAACACTAATAAAAAGAAAGAAAAATTACAACGTATTATAAATGACATGACAAATAAGAATATAACATTAGACAAGTGTGTTGAGAATATTACCAGCTTCCTGACATGTAATGAAAAAAAAATCAATATATATATTTGCATGTTGCATATAATTGAATAACAAAACCATTGGTTTGTATTCATGAATTTACATTCATGTATAAAGTATTTGTCCAAGATTAGCCTATTGTACTGTATAGTGAAACAGTTTGCAAAGACAAGCAGAAAATGTGCAAATATTGTCTCAAAAAATTCCACAAATTCATGCACAAGTATATAT